>JAWNNV010001325.1:0-10096 GCA_035044485.1 Scaptomyza reducta | reverse complement strand
CTCAATAATTAAACCGCAATTCATAGTTGCAAATGTTTTTTTTTTTCGAAATTCATGTTAAAACTTGCCGACCCTATAACTTCGTCAAAACTTTCCGAACCTATAACTATGTCAAAACTTTCCGAACCTATAACTTTGTCAAAACTGAACCGATTTTCAAAAGGAAAGGCGTTTTAGTCGTGGCTCGATCTCAATAATTAAACCGCATTCATAGTTGGAAATGTTTTTTTTTTCGAAATTCATGTTAAAACTTTCCGAACCTATAACTTTGTCAAAACTTTCCGAACCTATAACTATGTCAAAACTTTCCGAACCTATAACTTTGTCAAAACTGAACCGATTTTCAAAAGGAAAGGCGTTTTAGTCGTGGCTCGATCTCAATAATTAAACCGAATTCATAGTTGGAAATGTTTTTTTTTCGAAATTCATGTTAAAACTTTCCGAACTATAACTTTGTCAAAACTTTCCAAACCTATAACTATGTCAAAACTTTCCGAACCTATAACTTTGTCAAAACTGAACCGATTTTCAAAAGGAAAGGCGTTTTAGTCGTGGCTCGATCTCAATAATTAAACCGCATTCATAGTTGGAAATGTTTTTTTTTTCGAAATTTATGTTAAAACTTTCCGAACCTATAACTTTGTCAAAACTTTCCGAACCTATAACTATGTCAAAACTTTCCGAACCTATAACTTTGTCAAAACTGAACCGATTTTCAAAAGGAAAGGCGTTTTAGTCGTGGCTCGATCTCAATAATTAAACCGCATTCATAGTTGGAAATGTTTTTTTTTCGAAATTCATGTCAAAACTTTCCGAACCTATAACTTTGTCAAAACTTTCCGAACCTATAACTATGTCAAAACTTTCCGAACCTATAACTTTGTCAAAACTGAACCGATTTTCAAAAAGAAAGGCGTCTTAGTCGTGGCTCGATCTCAATAATTAAACCGCATTCATAGTTGGAAATGTTTTTTTTTCGAAATTTATGTTAAAACTTTCCGAACCTATAACTTTGTCAAAACTTTCCGAACCTATAACTATGTCAAAACTTTCCGAACCTATAACTTTGTCAAAACTGAACCGATTTTCAAAAGGAAAGGCGTTTTAGTCGTGGCTCGATCTCAATAATTAAACCGCATTCATAGTTGGAAATGTTTTTTTTTCGAAATTCATGTTAAAACTTTCCGAACCTATAACTTTGTCAAAACTTTCCGAACCTATAACTATGTCAAAACTTTCCGAACCTATAACTTTGTCAAAACTGAACCGATTTTCAAAAGGAAAGGCGTTTTAGTCGTGGCTCGATCTCAATAATTAAACCGCAATTCATAGTTGCAAATGTTTTTTTTTCGAAATTCATGTTAAAACTTTCCGAACCTATAACTTTGTCAAAACTTTCCGAACCTATAACTATGTCAAAACTTTCCGAACCTATAACTTTGTCAAAACTGAACCGATTTTCAAAAGGAAAGGCGTTTTAGTCGTGGCTCGATCTCAATAATTAAACCGCATTCATAGTTGCAAATGTTTTTTTTTCGAAATTCATGTTAAAACTTTCCGAACTGTAACTTTTCAAAACTTTCCAAACCTATAACTATGTCAAAACTTTCCGAACCTATAACTTTGTCAAAACTGAACCGATTTTCAAAAGGAAAGGCGTTTTAGTCGTGGCTCGATCTCAATAATTAAACCGCATTCATAGTTGGAAATGTTTTTTTTTTCGAAATTCATGTTAAAACTTTCCGAACCTATAACTTTGTCAAAACTTTCCGAACCTATAACTATGTCAAAACTTTCCGAACCTATAACTTTGTCAAAACTGAACCGATTTTCAAAAGGAAAGGCGTTTTAGTCGTGGCTCGATCTCAATAATTAAACCGCATTCATAGTTGCAAATGTTTTTTTTCGAAATTCATGTTAAAACTTTCCGAACCTATAACTTTGTCAAAACTTTCCAAACCTATAACTATGTCAAAACTTTCCGAACCTATAACTTTGTCAAAACTGAACCGATTTTCAAAAGGAAAGGCGTTTTAGTCGTGGCTCGATCTCAATAATTAAACCGCATTCATAGTTGAAAATGTTTTTTTTTTCGAAATTCATGTTAAAACTTTCCGAACATATAACTTTTCAAAACTTTCCGAACCTATAACTATGTCAAAACTTTCCGAACCTATAACTTTGTCAAAACTGAACCGATTTTCAAAAGGAAAGGCGTTTTAGTCGTGGCTCGATCTCAATAATTAAACCGCATTCATAGTTGGAAATGTTTTTTTTTTCGAAATTCATGTTAAAACTTTCCGAACCTATAACTTTGTCAAAACTTTCCGAACCTATAACTATGTCAAAACTTTCCGAACCTATAACTTTGTCAAAACTGAACCGATTTTCAAAAGGAAAGGCGTTTTAGTCGTGGCTCGATCTCAATAATTAAACCGCATTCATAGTTGGAAATGTTTTTTTTTCGAAATTCATGTTAAAACTTTCCGAACCTATAACTTTGTCAAAACTTTCCGAACCTATAACTATGTCAAAACTTTCCGAACCTATAACTTTGTCAAAACTGAACCGATTTTCAAAAGGAAAGGCGTTTTAGTCGTGGCTCGATCTCAATAATTAAACCGCATTCATAGTTGGAAATGTTTTTTTTTCGAAATTCATGTTAAAACTTTCCGAACCTATAACTTTGTCAAAACTTTCCGAACCTATAACTATGTCAAAACTTTCCGAACCTATAACTTTGTCAAAACTGAACCGATTTTCAAAAGGAAAGGCGTTTTAGTCGTGGCTCGATCTCAATAATTAAACCGCATTCATAGTTGGAAATGTTTTTTTTTCGAAATTTATGTTAAAACTTTCCGAACATATAACTTTGTCAAAACTTTCCGAACCTATAACTATGTCAAAACTTTCCGAACCTATAACTTTGTCAAAACTGAACCGATTTTCAAAAGGAAAGGCGTTTAGTCGTGGCTCGATCTCAATAATTAAACCGCATTCATAGTTGCAAATGTTTTTTTTTCGAAATTCATGTTAAAACTTTCCGAACCTATAACTTTGTCAAAACTTTCCGAACCTATAACTATGTCAAAACTTTCCGAACCTATAACTTTGTCAAAACTGAACCGATTTTCAAAAGGAAAGGCGTTTTAGTCGTGGCTCGATCTCAATAATTAAACCGCATTCATAGTTGCAAATGTTTTTTTTTTCGAAATTCATGTTAAAACTTTCCGAACCTATAACTTTGTCAAAACTTTCCGAACCTATAACTATGTCAAAACTTTCCGAACCTATAACTTTGTCAAAACTGAACCGATTTTCAAAAGGAAAGGCGTCTTAGGCGTGGCTCGATCTCAATAATTAAACCGCATTCATAGTTGGAAATGTTTTTTTTTCGAAATTCATGTTAAAACTTTCCGAACCTATAACTTTGTCAAAACTTTCCGAACCTATAACTATGTCAAAACTTTCCGAACCTATAACTTTGTCAAAACTGAACCGATTTTCAAAAGGAAAGGCGTTTTAGTCGTGGCTCGATCTCAATAATTAAACCGCATTCATAGTTGGAAATGTTTTTTTTTCGAAATTTATGTTAAAACTTTCCGAACCTATAACTTTGTCAAAACTTTCCGAACCTATAACTATGTCAAAACTTTCCGAACCTATAACTTTGTCAAAACTGAACCGATTTTCAAAAGGAAAGGCGTTTTAGTCGTGGCTCGATCTCAATAATTAAACCGCATTCATAGTTGCAAATGTTTTTTTTTCGAAATTCATGTTAAAACTTTCCGAACCTATAACTTGTCAAAACTTTCCGAACCTATAACTATGTCAAAACTTTCCGAACCTATAACTTTGTCAAAACTGAACCGATTTTCAAAAGGAAAGGCGTTTTAGTCGTGGCTCGATCTCAATAATTAAACCGCATTCATAGTTGAAAATGTTTTTTTTTTCGAAATTTATGTTAAAACTTTCCGAACCTATAACTTTGTCAAAACTTTCCGAACCTATAACTATGTCAAAACTTTCCGAACCTATAACTTTGTCAAAACTGAACCGATTTTCAAAAGGAAAGGCGTTTTAGTCGTGGCTCGATCTCAATAATTAAACCGCATTCATAGTTGAAAATGTTTTTTTTTCGAAATTTATGTTAAAACTTTCCGAACATATAACTTTTCAAAACTTTCCGAACCTATAACTATGTCAAAACTTTCCGAACATATAACTTTGTCAAAACTGAACCGATTTTCAAAAGGAAAGGCGTTTTAGTCGTGGCTCGATCTCAATAATTAAACCGCATTCATAGTTGAAAATATTTTTTTTTCGAAATTTATGTTAAAACTTTCCGAACATATAACTTTTCAAAACTTTCCGAACCTATAACTATGTCAAAACTTTCCGAACCTATAACTTTGTCAAAACTGAACCGATTTTCAAAAGGAAAGGCGTTTTAATCGTGGCTCGATCTCAATAATTAAACCCAATTCATAGTTGCAAATGTTTTTTTTTTCGAAATTCATGTCAAAACTTTCCGAACCTATAAATATGTCAAAACTTTCAGAACCTATAACTTTGTCAAAACTGAACCGATTTTCAAAAGGAAAGGCGTTTTAGTCGTGGCTCGATCTCAATAATTAATCCGAATTCATAGTTGGAAATGTTTTTTTTTCGAAATTCATGTTAAAACTTGACGACCCTATAACTTCGTCAAAATTTTCCGAACCTATAACTATGTCAAAACTTTCCGAACATATAACTTTGTCAAAACTGAACCGATTTTCAAAAGGAAATGCGATTTAGTCGTGGCTCGATCTCAATAATTAAACCGAATTCATAGTTGGAAATGTTTTTTTTTCGAAATTCATGTTAAAACTTTCCAAACCTATAACTTTGTCAAAACTTTCCACACCTATAACTATGTCAAAACTTTCCGAACAATTAACTTTGTCAAAACTGAACCGATTTTCAAAAGGAAAGGCGTTTTAGTCGTGGCTCGATCTCAATAATTAAACAGCATTCATAGTTAGAAATGTTTTTTTTTCGAAATTTATGTTAAAACTTTCCGAATCTGTAACTTTGTCAAAACTTTCCAAACCTATAACTATGTCAAAACTTTCCGAACCTATAACTTTGTCAAAACTGAACCGATTTTCAAAAGGAAATGCGTCTTAGGCGTGGCTCGATCTCAATAATTAAACCGCATTCATAGTTGGAAATGTTTTTTTTTCGAAATTTATGTTAAAACTTTCCGAACCTATAACTTTGTCAAAACTTTCCGAACCTATAACTATGTCAAAACTTTCCCAACCTATAACTTTGTCAAAACTGAACCGATTTTCAAAAAGAAAGGCGTTTTAGTCGTGGCTCGATCTCAATAATTAAACCGCATTCATAGTTGCAAATGTTTTTTTTTTCGAAATTCATGTCAAAACTTTCCGAACCTATAAATATGTCAAAACTTTCAGAACCTATAACTTTGTCAAAACTGAACCGATTTTCAAAAGGAAAGGCGTCTTAGTCGTGGCTCGATCTCAATAATTAAACCGAATTCGTAGTTGCAAATATTTTTTAATCGAAATTTAAGTTAAAACTTTCCGAACCTATAACTTTGTCAAAACTTTCCGAACCTATAACTATGTCAAAACTTTCCGAACCTATAACTTTGTCAAAACTGAACCGATTTTCAAAAGGAAACGCGTTTTAGTCGTGGCTCGATCTCAATAATTAAACCGCATTCATAGTTGCAAATGTTTTTTTTTTCTAAATTTATGTTAAAACTTTCCGAACATATAACTTTTCAAAACTTTCCGAACCTATAACTATGTCAAAACTTTCCGAACCTATAACTTTGTCAAAACTGAACCGATTTTCAAAAGGAAAGGCGTTTTAGTCGTGGCTCGATCTCAATAATTAAACCGCAATTCATAGTTGCAAATGTTTTTTTTTCGAAATTCATGTCAAAACTTTCCGAACCTATAAATATGTCAAAACTTTCAGAACCTATAACTTTGTCAAAACTGAACCGATTTTCAAAAGGAAAGGCGTTTTAGTCGTGGCTCGATCTCAATAATTAAACCGAATTCATAGTTGGAAATGTTTTTTTTTCGAAATTCATGTTAAAACTTTCCGAACCTATAACTTTGTCAAAACTTTCCAAACCTATAACTATGTCAAAACTTTCCGAACATATAACTTTGTCAAAACTGAACCGATTTTCAAAAGGAAAGGCGTTTTAGTCGTGGCTCGATCTCAATAATTAAACCGCATTCATAGTTGGAAATGTTTTTTTTTCGAAATTCATGTTAAAACTTTCCGAACCTATAACTTTGTCAAAACTTTCCGAACCTATAACTATGTCAAAACTTTCCGAACCTATAACTTTGTCAAAACTGAACCGATTTTCAAAAGGAAAGGCGTTTTAGTCGTGGCTCGATCTCAATAATTAAACCGCATTCATAGTTGGAAATGTTTTTTTTTCGAAATTTATGTTAAAACTTTCCGAACTGTAACTTTGTCAAAACTTTCCGAACCTATAACTATGTCAAAACTTTCCGAACCTATAACTTTGTCAAAACTGAACCGATTTTCAAAAGGAAAGGCGTCTTAGTCGTGGCTCGATCTCAATAATTAAACCGCATTCATAGTTGGAAATGTTTTTTTTTCGAAATTCATGTTAAAACTTTCCGAACCTATAACTTTGTCAAAACTTTCCGAACCTATAACTATGTCAAAACTTTCCGAACCTATAACTTTGTCAAAACTGAACCGATTTTCAAAAGGAAAGGCGTTTTAGTCGTGGCTCGATCTCAATAATTAAACCGCATTCATAGTTGAAATGTTTTTTTTTTCGAAATTCATGTTAAAACTTTCCGAACCTATAACTTTGTCAACTTTCCGAACCTATAACTATGTCAAAACTTTCCGAACCTATAACTTTGTCAAAACTGAACCGATTTTCAAAAGGAAAGGCGTCTTAGTCGTGGCTCGATCTCAATAATTAAACCGAATTCATAGTTGCAAATGTTTTTTTTTTCGAAATTCATGTCAAAACTTTCCGAACCTATAACTATGTCAAAACTTTCCGAACCTATAACTTTGTCAAAACTGAACCGATTTTCAAAAGGAAAGGCGTTTTAGTCGTGGCTCGATCTCAATAATTAAACCGAATTCATAGTTGGAAATGTTTTTTTTTCGAAATTCATGTTAAAATTTTCCGAACCTATAACTTTGTCAAAACTTTCCAAACCTATAACTATGTCAAAACTTTCCGAACCTATAACTTTGTCAAAACTGAACCGATTTTCAAAAGGAAAGGCGTTTTAGTCGTGGCTCGATCTCAATAATTAAACCGCATTCATAGTTGGAAATGTTTTTTTTTCGAAATTCATGTTCAAACTTTCCGAACTGTAACTTTGTCAAAACATTCCAAACCTATAACTATGTCAAAACTTTCCGAACCTATAACTTTGTCAAAACTGAACCGATTTTCAAAAGGAAAGGCGTTTTAGTCGTGGCTCGATCTCAATAATTAAACCGCATTCATAGTTGCAAATGTTTTTTTTTTCGAAATTCATGTTAAAACTTTCCGAACCTATAACTTTGTCAAAACTTTCCGAACCTATAACTATGTCAAAACTTTCCGAACCTATAACTTTGTCAAAACTGCCTTTCCGGAAACGCTTAGTCGAAGCTCGATGTCAAAACTTTCCGAACCTATAACTTTGTCAAAACTGAGCCGATTTTCAAAAGGAAAGGCGTTTTAGTCGTGGCTCGATCTCAATAATTAAACCGCATTCATAGTTGGAAATGTTTTTTTTTCAAATAGAAAGCTTTCCGGACCTATAATTTGTCAAAACTTTTTCCGAACCTTAACTTTTCAAAACTTTCCGACCTATAACTAGTCAAAACTTTCCGAACCTATAACTTTGTCAAAACTGAACCGATTTTCAAAAGGAATGGCGTTTTAGTCGTGGCTCGATCTCAATAATTAAACCGCATTCATAGTTGGAAATGTTTTTTTTCGAAATTCATGTTAAAACTTTCCGAACCTATAACTTTGTCAAAACTTTCCGAACCTATAACTATGTCAAAACTTTCCGAACCTATAACTTTGTCAAAACTGAACCGATTTTCAAAAGGAAAGGCGTTTTAGTCGTGGCTCGATCTCAATAATTAAACCGCATTCATAGTTGCAAATGTTTTTTTTTTCGAAATTCATGTGCAAAACTTTCCAAACTTATAAATATGTCAACACTTTCAGAACCTATAACTTTGTCAAAACTGAACCGATTTTCAAAAGGAAAGGCGTTTTAGTCGTGGCTCGATCTCAATAATTAAACCCAATTCATAGTTGCAAATGTTTTTTTTTTCGAAATTCATGTAAACTTTCCGAACCTATAACTTTGTCAAAACTTTCCGAACCTATAACTATGTCAAAACTTTCCGAACCTATAACTTTGTCAAAACTGAACCGATTTTCAAAAGGAAAGACGTTTTAGTCGTGGCTCGATCTCAATAATTAAACCGAATTCATAGTTGCAAATGTTTTTTTAATTCGAAATTTAATGTTAAAACTTTCCGAACCTATAACTTTGTCAAAACTTTCCGAACCTATAACTATGTCAACTACTGAACCGATTTTCAAAAGGAAAGGCGTTTTAGTCGTGGCTCGATCTCAATAATTAAACCGCATTCATAGTTGGAAATGTTTTTTTTTCGAAATTTATGTTAAAACTTTCCGAACCTATAACTTTTCAAAACTTTCCGAACCTATAACTATGTCAAAACTTTCCGAACCTATAACTTTGTCAAAACTGAACCGATTTTCAAACGAAGGCGTTTTAGTCGTGGCTCGATCTCAATAATTAAACCGCATTCATAGTTGCAAATGTTTTTTTTTCGAAATTCATGTCAAAACTTTCCGAACCTATAAATATGTCAAAACTTTCAGAACCTATAACTTTGTCAAAACTGAACCGATTTTCAAAAGGAAAGGCGTTTTAGTCGTGGCTCGATCTCAATAATTAAACCGCATTCATAGTTGGAAATGTTTTTTTTTCGAAATTCATGTTAAAACTTGCCGACCCTATAACTTCGTCAAAACTTTCCGAACCTATAACTATGTCAAAACTTTCCGAACATATAACTTTGTCAAAACTGAACCGATTTTCAAAAGGAAATGCGATTTAGTCGTGGCTCGATCTCAATAATTAAACCGAATTCATAGTTGGAAATGTTTTTTTTTCGAAATTCATGTTCAAAACTTTCCGAACCTATAACTATGTCAAAACTTTCCGAACCTATAACTTTGTCAAAACTGAACCGATTTTCAAAAGGAATGGCGTTTTAGTCGTGGCTCGATCTCAATAATTAAACCGCATTCATAGTTAGAAATGTTTTTTTTTTCGAAATTCATGTTAAAACTTTCCGAACCTATAACTTTGTCAAAACTTTCCGAACCTATAACTTTGTCAAAACTGAACCGATTTTCAAAAGGAAAGGCGTCTTAGTCGTGGCTCGATCTCAATAATTAAACCGAATTCATAGTTGCAAATGTTTTTTTTTCGAAATTTATGTTAAAACTTTCCGAACCTATAACTTTGTCAAAACTTTCCGAACCTATAACTATGTCAAAACTTTCCGAACCTATAACTTTGTCAAAACTGAACCGATTTTCAAAAGGAAAGGCGTTTTAGTCGTGGCTCGATCTCAATAATTAAACCGCATTCATAGTTGCAAATGTTTTTTTTTTCGAAATTTATGTTAAAACTTTCCGAACTATAACTTTTCAAAACTTTCCGAACCTATAACTATGTCAAAACTTTCCGAACCTATAACTTTGTCAAAACTGAACCGATTTTCAAAGGAAAGGCGTTTTAGTCGTGGCTCGATCTCAATAATTAAACCGCAATTCATAGTTGCAAATGTTTTTTTTTTCGAAATTCATGTCAAAACTTTCCGAACCTATAACTATGTCAAAACTTTCCGAACCTATAACTTTGTTCAAAACTGAACCGATTTTCAAAAAGGAAAGGCGTTTTAGTCGTGGCTCGATCTCAATAATTAAACCGCATTCATAGTTGGAAATGTTTTTTTT
>JAWNNV010001324.1:0-163355 GCA_035044485.1 Scaptomyza reducta | reverse complement strand
CCTTTGAACTCAACTTAACTTTCTTTTAAAATAACAGAAAGAAGTTGTGGAGTGTGTTGTAAACTTAGATACTTAAGACTGGGATTACTTTAAACGCTGAAAATATTAGAAGAAACTTTTATTTCTCAAAATAAAAACCAAGAAATTTCACCCATCAATACGATTTAGAGCCTTTACCGTGAACTTTGTTAACTTATTTTTAAATAATAGGAACAAGTTGTGGATAGAGTGTTGTAAACTTAGATTCTATAAGGCTGGAATTATTAGAAACGGTGAAAATATTATTAGAAATTGTTATTTCTCAAAAAATTTTAAAAAAAAGTCAAGAAATTATCACCCATCCAAACAATTTTAAGTCTGTGAACTCAAGTTAAGAACTTTTAAAGTAACAGCAAGAAGTTTCGGACAGTGTTTAGTAAACTTAAATACTCTAAGGTTGGGATTACTATAAACTCTGAAAATATTATAAGAAATTTTTATTTTTCAAAACAAAAATCAGGAAATTTCACTCCTCAATACGATTTCAAAATTTAATATTAAAGTCAACTTAACTTCCTTTGAAAGTAACAAGAAGAAGTTGTGTTCAGAGTGTTGTAAACTTAGAAGCCTTAAGGCTAAGATTATTTGAAACGCAGAAAGTCAAGAAATTTCACCTATCAATATAATTTAAAGGCTTTGAAATCAAGTTAACAACTTTTAAAGTAACGGGAACAGGTTTCGGACAGATTGAAATAAACTTAGATGCTTTAAGAAACGTCGAAAATGATATAAGAAAGTTTTATTTCTCAAAAAAATCTTAAGAAGGGTCAATAAATTTTCATCCATCAATATAAATTAAATTCTTTGAACTAAAGTGAACTACTTTTTATATAACAGGAACAAGTTGTGTTCAGAGTGTTGTAAACTACGATGCTTTAAGGCTGGTATTACTAGAAAAGCAGAAAATATTGTATGAAATTTTTATTTCTCAAAACAAAAGCCAAGAAATTTCACCAATCAATACGATTATATATAAAATTATATTAATATTAAACTCAACTCAATTTCCTTTGAAAGTAACAGGAAGAAGTTGTGTTCAGAGTGTTGTAAACTCAGATACTTGAAGGTAGGAATTACTAGAAATCTAGAAAATATTTTAAGAAATTTTTATTTCTCAAAATAAATCCAAGAAACCTCAAGAAATTTCACCCATCAGTAGGATTGAACTCAACTTAACTTCTTGTTAAGTAACAGCTGCACATTTCCTGGTACTCCATCTTTAAACAAATACCCTTTTTGAGAACTCAATTCCCAGCTTATTTTAATCGAATTAAATGTTGAACTCTTTTCTTTTTGTGTTAAATGGCTTTCATTTGCTTTTGCAATTGAATTTCCGTTGTTAACTTTAATCAAATTTAAATTTTGCAGCCTTTCAAGTGTAGGCGGCGCACTGCAATGCGTAGCGCCAAGCAGTGGCGTCCCCCAAGGGGGTTACATACTATATAAAGTTAAGCCCTCCCCCCTTGGCAGACGCCACTGTTCATAAGCTCCCTCTGTATATCGGTTTTTGTGTTCGTTTACATTCAACAATTAAACGCTTAATGAAATTGTTTGACTTTCGTGGGAGCGCCAGGCAGTTACTACTGTGCCTCCACATCCCCCTCGTCTTCTCCTTCTGGTATTCGTTGTCATTTTAGCTGCTCCGATCTTTCAATTCGATTATATTGAAATAAATTAAACGTTCTTCAATTGAATAATTAGCAAAAGTCTTCAGTCTCTCGTCTCTCTCCATATCGATTTCGAGTCAGCCACGCATAGACTCCACTCCACTCCCTACCCCTTCGCCCAATCCCCCCGCTGGAGGCCAAGTTTTGTCGCCCGTTTGTCGCCGTTTGTCGCCGGACCTTTTGCTCGCATCTGGGCGTCAGTTACAATTAACCATTTTCATAAAAAAACCAAACGATACACAGAAAAAAAGTGTGGGAACTATTTGAGAGGGGCAAACTCCCTCTTACTTACACCCCCCTCCCCACCTCTCTCTTTGAAGGTTTGCCTATCGATTTGCTTTGACAAATTCGTTGACTTTTGTCTCTCCGCACTTCGGGTTCACAGTCATAAATTCTCATTGCATTTCATTTATGTAAAAAAAAATAGCACAAGCCGCATTAAATTTGTAACTTATTGCGGTGTGTAGTGTGTGTGGGTGTGCGGTGCGCTTTAATTAATTAATTGGCTACGAAAATAACAAAATGCTGCATTGGCCATCAATTGAGTGAATAATTGTTATGAGGGTTATTTAAATAATTTGTGTAGAGAAAGAGATCAAGCTAAATAGGAAAGGGTAGTTAGTAACCTTTAAACAGGGGTTTAAAAGGTATGGTAAATTATTTAGTTACTTAAAGAAGCTTATCACAAGGTTCCCCTGATGAGTTGATCTCATTTAACTCAACTTACTACAATCTGTTCAAGGAAGAATTTTGTTTTTTTGGGAAGAATTTTTTCATGCATTTTGAGTGAAAATATTGTTTTAAACTGGAGATGCAGTCTTAATATAGATGCCATGAAATGACTTTTAAGGTATTACATTTGAAAATCGGTTGAGTTTTGAGGGAGTTATGACTTCCGAAAGTTCTGACCTATCTTCAAGTTGATATATTTTCGAAGAATTTTTTTCATAAATTTCGAATAAAAATTATGTGTTAAACTGGAAGTGCAGGATTAAACTAGATGTCAATCCATGATTTTTAAGGTATTGCATTTGAAAATCGGTTGAGTTTCGAGGGAGTTATGACTTGGGAAATTTTTTTTGGAAAGAATTTTTTCATCAATTTCGAGTTTAAATCATATTTAAAACTGGAGATGCAGTATTAATCTATATCCCAAGCCATAACTTAAAAGGTATTGCATTTGATATTCGATTGATTTTTGTGGAAGTTATGGCTTGGGAAATTTCTGACTTCTTCAGGTTCTTCGAATGTTGCTTGTTGTTGCTTGTTGCTCTTATCTCATAGCATAATTTAGCATTTTCAATGATGTTTGATGTTTAATTATGTTTGCTTACATTATGAGGCATTATAAATATTACAAGATAAAGGAAAACAGCAGCAGCAACAGCAATCAGAGATTGCAGATCTCTGCGAGTTGTGGTCAGGGGAATCGAACATGTTAGTCGCTTGAGGAACGACTCGACTCGACTCGAGAACTTGTCATTAGAACAACAACAACAGCAACAACAAAAATTGCATATCGAACGCATAAAAGGCATAAATTATGAGAGAAACGTTCGTTTCGCCATTGGAGCTTTGGAGGATGCGTACAAGGAATCAAGCAAAAACTGCTAAATGCAGATACAGCAAACAGAGCCAGAGAAAAGAAGCTTGAACCGAACCGAACCAATCGTTGAAGTCTGCACCGTTGTTGTCTTCCACTCTTCTTGGCAGTTTGTCAATGCTGAGCTGCTTGCCACGTAAAGTCTGTATATTTATTTAACACTTGGCTGAGAGTCGTTTGACTTAAGCATGAAGCTTAAAAGAAACTAAACTTCATAGCTATTAGTTGGTTAGAATATACTTGGTGTATCAATCTAACAGATACTTAATGTATACTGAGGAATGAGGAACTTGTTCTTAAAGTTTCATTTTCCAAATTATGATCTTAAGGTCAATTCTTCAATCCTAAAGCTTAAGAAAACAATTTGGGATTTTCAAGTATAGAATGAGAACTATCTAACAGCTCTTTAACTTTCTTTGGAAAGTGTATATAAACTTCTGCTAGTTGTCTTCCATTCTTTCCCTTACGCCTTTTGCACCTTGCAATGTAAATTTGTGCGAATGTCTGTATGTTCAGGGCTTTTTTTTTATAGGATTCTGTGTCGCTGTGGTTGGGGCCCTTGCATATTTATGTCTGGTTGAACGAGACGATGCCTCCATCTTGTTGTCGGCGCATGCAAAAGCCAAAGGCGCACAAAAAAACTTGCCTGCCAACAGTTAAAGGGCCCCATGTGGATGGATGGCAACGACAAAAAAAAAAATGGCAAGAGAAGACGTAGAATGCAAAAATCTGCGAGATAAATACAAAATGGCCGAAAGCAAGCAAAAAAATTACAAAGAATTGAAACTAAAAAAAAGTTTAAACCATTCGAGTGGCATTTCCGTTGCCATCGAATTGAATCAAGTGCACTTTAGTTGGTTATTGAGTTTGGGTTTGCATTTCCGAGAATTTCAATATTTACCATCAATATCAGAGATAGGGCGGACCAGATAAGCGCAGGTGACATCAAGAAATCGTCGTCGTCGTTGTCGTCACCTGTAAATATCATAAAATAAATAGAAATAAATTTGTATATGCGTCTCAGACTAGATCGATGATAACACTTACAACACTAACTATAACTATCTCGCTCTCTCTCCTCTTTCTCTCTCGTTATTTGGTTAATTGCTTGTTGCCCGAAAGACATTTGATTTGAATTACGCTCGTGATCATTATTATAAGTTTTTCATTATCAGTTTTTTGTGTATTTGTTTAGGGCATTTCCTCTGCCTCTGCCCAACTTTAAATTAAGTCATGTACTCTTTTATTTTCTGATATTATATGCATGATATCACAGGTACTACATGCCCCATCGGTCACACTTTTTCCAAATAAAAACTCGTATATCATTCCACTTGGCTATAAATTATGTTAAATTTGTATTCAGATAAGCCTTTGCCTTTGCTAGACTTTGAATGATGACGACCCCAAAAATAAAAACATAAATGTATCGAATGTGTTTTGTTAATCTACAATGTGATAACATTGTTTGTTGTTGATTGGTAATTTGTGCATTAATTTTATAATATTTTTCAAGTCTATTGTGAGCGAGAACATTTTAATATCATTTAAATACAAATTGCAAATTTGCATTAAGTGGAATTCACTAGATATATTAAAAAATGTGGAAGCTAAGTGGGAAACTAAAAGTAATTCATTAAATATAGTGAACAGAAAATATTCTAAATATATTTAAGAGACGTGGTAACTTTTAAAAGAAGTAAGGAAAGAATATAGTGCTACATATCTTGCTGAAAATAATCAGTTCGCTAGATATATTAAAAAAGGTGGAAGCAAAGGGGGAATCTATAAGTAATTCATTAAATATAGTAAACAAAAAATATTCTAAATATATTTAAGAGACTTGAAAGCTTTTAAAAGAAGTAAGGAAAGAATATAGTGATAAATATCTTGCTGAAAAAAATCAGTTCGCTAGATATATTTAAAAAGGTGGAAGCAAAGGGGGAATCTAAAATTCATTAAATATAGTAAATGAAAAATATTTAAAATATATTTAAGAGACTTGAAAGCTTTTCAAAGAAGTAAGGAAAGAATATAATGATAAAGTTCTTGGTGGAAAAAATCAGTTCAAGTTTTAACTGAGAAAAATTGTGTAAAAAGTTTTTACACGAAAATCGTTTGAAAATCGCATTTCTAACTTTGAATGCAGTTTAATTCTAGAAGTCGTAACACAATAGAAACGACTTAGTTTTTGAAAATTGGTTAAGTTTTGGGAAAGTAATGAGACTTTAAAGTTTGCACAGGGTTCCAAGTGCGGTTTTGCATCCAAAATGCTTTAACTTTGAATGCACTATAGTTCTAGAGATCGAAACACAATCTAAACGGCTTAATGTTTGGAATTTGGTAAAGTTTTGGGAAAGTTAAGGCACTTTAAAGTATGGACATGGTTCCAAATGAGATTTCTCGAACCAAACATTTTTTTTAAAATAAATTTATTGTGAAAATTATATATTAAACTTGAATTATAGTCTGCTACAAAAGTTCAATACATAATAAAAAAGATTAAAATAGAAAAAGATTTGACAAAGTTATATAGAGATGGATTTTTTAAGAAAGATCAAGTACATATTAGTATCTATTATATATCAATATGTATAGCTAAACTAAACTGCAGTCTGTATATAACATTTAACCATTCTCCACCTTATGTTTTATTCTTCTACTTTCCCCCAATCGTCAACTAAGCGTTAGTCCCGCCCTGTGGATATATAAATAGTTCTGGCTATCTCAGAGGGGTAGTATGAAGGCTTTTTAGCTGAGCTATCAACAATCGGAACACACCTAGTTCGATAGATATTTGTATTAACAGCAACAGCAACAATGTAACGTTCGGCTATTTACTTAGCAAATTAACTAAAAAGCAAATGGAAAAGGCCGGGAGCGAAAGGAAAGGCAATTTGAAATTGAAATTCAATACGCTGAATCGAGCAAATAATACGAATAAAACAAATAAATTGTAGGCGATAAACGTGGCAATCAAAAAGACGAGGAGAGGAAGGTGAACTAGAAACGAGAAAGGACGTTCCACCAATAAGGATTCAAGTTGTGTGGCACGCCATGCGATACTTTGTGACAATTAATACGCTAAACGATGGCTTAAAAAACCAAACCGAGCGAAAGGACACAAATTCTCACGGACGAACGCAAAAGGCAACCGCAAGCAGGCTGGAAAATTGCCGCAGGACACGCGTCCTTGCGTCCGTTTGTGCAACTTAACTGAAATTAGTTCGAGAACACCCTCGCCCCCCCACTAAAAAAAAAAGATAAAAAACTGAAGCCACAAGAATCCGCGTGGCGCGCATTGCTTGATAATGACTGTAATAAGGATTCAATGATTGTCCTCGATTCCGATTCCACCTTTTTCCTACACTCGGCCACCCCTTTTTTGTTCACTCCACACATCACGTGGTCTAGTCTGATCTAGCTGCGGGTCTGCGGGGTTGATTCAGCTCGTTAGTCCTTCGTCCTGCTGTCCTGCTGGTGCGTGGCCCGGCGACATCATTGGACAGCGCGTTGCGATTCCTTTTTTTATCGCTTCTTCCTTTATTTTTTATGGTATTTATGCGCGTTTTGCATGCAGCAAAGTTCGAACGATGACGATGATGAGGATTTTCTATTTCATTCATTCATTCTGTCCGTTTCGTGCAATTTGTCTCGTCCTGGGAATTGGGCGTTCCTTCTTCATCTTCTTCATCGTTGGGCCATCAAAAATGCAAATCATGTGACTTGCTTTATTATACGCCATTTATTTGCTCAATTGCTGTATTTAACGGAAGCATCGCATACAATCATACTTCTATGATAAATGATATGTGATATTCTATTCGGGAAAATCATATGTAAAGAGAAACTATTGTCCTGGGAACTAG
The DNA here is from genome assembly GCA_035044485.1 of Scaptomyza reducta. NCBI lineage: Eukaryota > Metazoa > Arthropoda > Insecta > Diptera > Drosophilidae > Scaptomyza > Scaptomyza reducta. Next base: position 156,177 of record JAWNNV010001324.1, on the reverse strand, counting down.
TTGAATGCAAATGCTTAGCTATTAATGTCATTTTCAGAGAACTAAAAATTATAGCAAATACTTTTTGTTAAGGAAACCTATACAAATAGCGAAAAGCGAGGAAAACGTTCCGAAAAATATTAAATGCAAAAGGTTTGAAAAATCATTAAAAATATTTTAGCAAATCCAAAAGTTCTGAAAAAACGTGACAAATATTTTAGAAAATGCAAAAGGGCTGAAAAATCATAAAAAATATATTTTTTAGAAAATTCAAACATTCTGAAAAATCATTAAAAATATTTTAGAAAATGCAAACGTTCTGAAAAATCAAAACAAATATTTTAGAAAATGCAAAATTGCTAAAAATCATTAAAAATATTTCTTTTTAGAAAATTCAAACATTCTGAAAAATTATTAAAAATATTTTAGAAAATGCAAACGTTCTAAAAATTATACTAAATATTTCAGAAAATGCAAAAAATGCTAAAAATATATTTTTTTAGAAAATGCAAACGTTCTGAAAAATCGTCAAAAATACTTTAGAAAATTCAAACGCTCTGAAAAATCGTCAAAAATATTTTTGAAAATTCAAAACGTTTTGAAAAATCATAAAAAATATTTAAGAAAATGAAAACGTTCTGAAAAATCGTCAAAAATATATTAGAAAATTCAAACTTTCTGAAAAATCATAAAAAATATTTTAGAATATGCAAACGTTCTGAACAATGTTCAAAAATATTGTAGAAAATGCCAAGTATATAAATATTATTTGTTATAGAACTTAGGATAATTTTAAAATGTTTTTAATGGTATTTATATCATTTTTTTTCTGTATAACATATTTCAACAAACGTGTTAAAAGTATTGTTATTGCAATTGCAATTCTGAATATTTTCCATGCTCTCATCTTTCAAAGAGCAAAACGAAAAGATCCTGTTGCCCTTTGGGGAATTTAGTGTTTCCCGCTCGAATGGAAAAATGCAAATCATTTGATGCGATTTATGGCCTGTCACAGTTCGATTTAATGGTCAATTGCATTTCGAATGCCATGTAAATGCCGCTTGCTGCTGTTATTTATACAAGTTCTTTGATTAATTGCATGCAACGGCAACACAAACAAACGTGCCACGTCATGTGGCAGTTGCTTACGCTGGGGGTTCATATACAATGATAACTATACCATTCAGAGTATTATAGTGTATCAACATATTCGTAGGTTCAGCCAACTGTAACGAACAAGACTCGAATTAGCTTTCTTCTTCTCGTGTGTAATTTGAATACTCACTAATTTGCTTAATTAAATTAACGGCAAAACTCTCTCGTTACACCAACAAACGCAATTTGAATAACCTAGCTATAATTAGTATAGTGCGGAGAGGCAGGGAGGGGTGTTATGATACAGGTTGCAAAGCCAAGAAGCCATGACAGCTCTCAACCCAGTTCATTCAAATGCCGTCGGCAAGTTGACTTTGAATTTTTGACATATTTTTTGTTTACTTTTTGGGAGGTTATGGGTTCTTGAACATTATGATATTGAACTGAGAAGTGTAAAAAAAATGTATAGAAATATTTTTAAAGTCTTAATTTATATGCAAATACTAATTTTATATATCATTCTTCCTTGTTTTACAGGATCATTAAGGAATAAGGAATAAAGAATATGTAAGTGCTATAACTGATCATTATTACTTTAATATTATATCAAAAGTTTATCAAATCATTGAGATTTTGTAAATAATTTATTCTTTATTTACTGCTTAAGTTATCTTCTTGATAAAAGACTTTGAATTTAGTCAGACTTCTTTACCAAACTTACAAACATCAAATATTATTATATATCTAACATTTCCGACTACCGAATTATATGGGAAAAAACTTATATTAATATATATCTAACATTTCCGACTTCAGAATTATATAGGAAAAAACTTATATTAATATATATCTAACATTTCCGACTTCAGTATTATATATCTAACATTTCCGACTTCAGAATTATATGGGAACTGTTGACAGAAGAGGAGAAATCCTTCATATACCTATATATCTAAAATTTCCGACTACCGAACTATAAAGTTCCCGTTGACAGAAGAGGAGAAAACATCAAAACCAAAGAAACCTTAAGAATAATATGCTTTTTCTTAAGTTCTTATGAATAGATAGTTTGACAGCACAATAACTTTGTGGAAGTTGTTTAGAAATTTCTTTACCAAATTTATTCTGACTCTTTTTATTTACAAATATCAAGTTCTCAGACATTTAACAGGTTTTCAGAATACATTTTAGCCAGTAATATATCATTTATCGCTAAATTTCACTTACTCAATATCAATTTTCACATCAAAACTTCGGCAGGATTTCTAGTTAAATCGTTAAGAAATAAATATTCAATTGGCAATTCCAATTCCAATGGACTTGCCTCGCGTGACTCTTGGTCTAACGGATATGAGGACAGAAGTACCACAACTACACATACCCTATTAAAAGGTGCAGCTGTCAATTTGGTTGTTTTGAGTTTCATTGGAACAATATGAATAATTGGCATAACCAATAAAAGTTGTGTTCCTAAACACCAACACAAATGATTGACAGCTACAGCAACAACAAGACTAGTAGCAACTGTTGTCATTCCGAGTGTCAACACGTCATATAATGAACAGCATATAGTAAGGTGGAAGGGGCCAGGGCGGGGGTTCAATATTTACCTCTTGGTGGCGAGTAAATTAATTTTGTTCCTTTTACAAGTTGAAATATGTTTATGAATTATTACTCAATTGTTTGTTGGTGTTGGTCAGTCGATATACGATTAGACACACCTGATCGATTATATATCCACACATACACACATATACATATATATATATAGTTTTGAGAGGGGTTCCGGGGGGTTGACATATTGCATGTTGTACATAATTTTGCGGTTTCAAAGCGCAGACATGAAAATTGTTATTAATATTTCCGTTTTCTGCCTTTTTGTGTGCGCGCCAGGATCCGAAAAGGGAATACTATAATGAATATATATATGTGTATGGATACTCAATTGAAATTCAAAACTGAAAGCGTGCAGAGTTGTTGCAGTCACACAGAAGTTGGGATACTCTCTAAAGGTGAATGCATTTCAAGTTTCATAAAGTTATCTGCGAGTTTCAATAGTTGGTGTAGAAAGATATATGAAAAAGGTGATGATAAGTAATGGGTGAATTATTGATAGGGTTGCTTATGAGTACGGATACTCTCTAAAGGTGAATGTTGCGAAGTTATCTTCGATATGGAACGAGTTCCCATAGTTAGTATAGAAAGATCTATGAAAAAGGTAATAATAAGTAATGGGTGAATTATTGATAAGGTTGTTTATGTGTTAGGATACTCTCTAAAGGTGAATGTATGCGAAGTTTCATAAAGTTATCTTGGATAATGAACGAGTTTCCATAGTTGGTATAGAAAAATGTATGAAAAAGGTGATGAAAAGTAATGGGTCCATTATAAAAACTGTTGATTATGAGTAAGGATGCTCTCTAAAACTAATTGTATGTGAAGTTTCATAAAGTTGTCTTCCATAAGGATCGAGTTCCCATAGTTAGTATAGAAAGATGTATGAAAAAGGTGATGAAAAGTAATGGGTTTGTTATTGATTAGGTTGTTTATGAGTAAGGATACTCTCTAGAGGTGAATGCATTTCAAGTTTCATAAAGTTATCTTCGATAATGAACGAAATCATATAGTGGGTATTGAAAGACGTATGAAAAAGTTGATGACAAGTAATGGGTTTCTCAATAATAATGTTGTTTATGAGTCTTCCTTCAACTCTACAAACTACACAACGCAATTAGAATACCCTTCAGTATAAAGGGCATAACCAGTTGGGGCGCCACCTTAGCAGGCTGCCCAATTGAAATGCCAAGCTGCCAGGCAGTTAGCTCTATCTCTCTTACCCGCTCCCCCCTCACTCTCTCCCACTGTAGTTGCTGTCACGCCCCACCTGAGGGGCCAACAACAACAGCAACAAAGTCGAGGAATATCGAGTGGTGTTTCGTTCATCGTTCTGCCAGCCAGATACAAATTAATTCTTTGCATATTGTATAAATTAAATTTGTTTACAGCGCCACGCCCCTTGCATGTTGTTTAGCATATAAACGCCCCCCACTTGGCTCTTGGGGGCCTGGTTAGGATCGGGCATCCTTTATAAGTCTGTTGTCTGCTGCCGGCTTGCTGTAGCTTAATTATAGCTTATCACATTTCCATAGCGGAGAATCGAGCTCGTTTTTCATTTTTGTCATTCGCCGGCAAGTTTCGATTTGGGGTTTCACAGTCACACACGTAATTGTTGGTTTCCCACACACACACACACACACACACACACCCAAACATAAACATAAATCAATATTGAACAACAAGTACAACCCATTTCCATCTTCAGTTACAAACTTGCAACTCCTCCCTCTGATTAACAAGTTCTCTGTCGAATCATTTTTGACCTTGACATTCACCACGAAGAACTTGCTTTGATTTCTGTTTCTCGTTTTACCGTTAACCCGTTCACAAATATCTTATATATATATAGTTTTTTTTTGGCATCGATACCTAATTGCCATAATGCGAACCGAACATTCCGAAGATCCGTACAAAAAATGTCGCAGACATTGGAGAATGCAGCGGCTTACTCTTCTCCGTTCTTCACCTCAACCCTTTTCTTCTCAGTTGTTGTTTTTTGTGTTCTGTTTGCTATTTAAATTTTGATGGCATTGTGCACACATTTGGCTCAGAAAGCCGCCAATCGTGCCGGCTGTTGGCCGCTTCAAAGCGTTTTTGCCGCTTACTGCTGCTGGTGGCAACCCTGAACATGGGGAATACAGTAGCTAGCATTGGATTTGGCATTAGCATCGATCCGTTTGATGGGCTGCGGATTTGGCATTTCATCATCGTCAGCGGCGGCAACTGCAGAGAGGCAATCACTTAGCTGGCTGCCAGGGTTGTCGAGCAGACGAAAGAAAAATATGTAAAGGTTAATAATAAGTTAAGTAAGATATGAAATACTTGAAAAATAATTAAAATTAATAATTTGAATGAGATATACCCCTATGAAAATATTATATATATATATTTTAATATATAGTTTTTTTTTCTTGTAATTTATTATTCGTGAAAATATTTTTTCTGAATTTTCCTCTGAGTTTTTTGATAAAGTTTAAAAAAAATAATTCAAATTGCTTATTTACTAATGAGAAATTTCCTTAGAAAAAAAATGTTATATATAAATAATATATATATATATATAAAAAATGTAATATATTTTTTTTTTTCGATATTTATTTTCTTTGAAAATAATTTTTCAGAATTTTTTTTTTTTATGGTTTGTTTGGGAACCTTTTTTTGGGTTTCCTTGAATTTTTTATAATTTTCGTTTTGGTTTTTTTTTTTTGATAAAGTTTAAAAAAAAATTTTATATATATATATATTTTATATGAAATTTTTTTTCCGATATTTATTATTATTTTGGAAAATAGTTTTTCTGAAGTTTCTTTTTGGTTGTTTTGATCAAATTAAACGTTTCTTGGTTTTTTCGGACCTTTTTTGGTTTACTTTAGATTTTTTTAATAATTTTTTTATTGACCTGACAACCCTAAAACTGAAGCAAACGCAAAATGTTACCGATTTAAATTTGTGTTGGCTAACGCAAGTGGCCAGAAGCCAAAGCAACGAAACAATCGCAACAATCAACAAGCAATTCGAATTGTGGCCCAAAAACCAAAAACCGAAAAGCCAGCTAAAAAGCTAAAAAGCACGCGAAAAGGCCGAGAAACCGAAGAAAAAAATATTTATGCATTTTGATGCGGCAAAATGAATGATTTGACTTTGACGAAAAGATGTCAAAGAATCAAAAAAAGGAGCCGATTGGAAAGAGTTGAAAGCAAAGAGAAAAGATAAGCAAAGAAAATGAGAAGCTTTGTGGAATGCATTGGGGACACAGAGACAGTGGCAGAGCGTCTTGGCGTTTTTGGTGGATATTAGCGCAAAACGCTTGGATCCCGCCGACAATTTAAATGCGCCCCTCGACTTCCTTCCTTCGACCCACCACCACAAAGCTGAAGACATGGCTGTTCAGCTCTCTGTGGAGTGGTGGCAAACAATAATCAGAACATGGTCCCGGCCCCAAAGTATTGTTGCCATTGTGGCAAGAGCAACAGCAGCAGCAACAGCAACAGCAAATGTCGTCAAGAGGCAGCCGCTTGATGAAAGCGTCAGAAATTGATGGATGTGAATGCTGCTGACTGTTGCTGCCCCACGGTACTGAGTGCCTGCAACATTGAGTAGAATCCCATAGATTTAAGTATATATATATATATATATATAAGTTGTTCCTTTGGCTTTGTGCCGCAACGCAAATCTTTTGGTCGTTCGGTTTTTGGCCCTTTGATGTGAATTGCGGTAGCAATTTGTGCTTTAATTTGAGTTTAAAAACTATTCACAACTTGCACTACCATTGTTAGCTGATGCCAAATCTCTCTCTCGCTCTAGCTCTTTCTGCAGCTTCTTCTTCTCCTTTCCATTCGATTGCTGTTATTTTCATATCAGTTATTAGTTTTGTCAGCGCTCAAAGCGTTTAAGCCACAAAAGAAACAAACTACAGCGATAAAGAAAGAAACTATTGAAAGGGTGATTAAGTTGGGGTTAGAGATAGACTAAAAGTTGCCGTGGAAAAGTATCTTTTGGAGTAGAAAGTGCAGAAAAATATATAATTAAATGAAAAAATCTGGCATAATGGAAGTATACTGATTCTAGATTTAAGTTGTTTCGGTTCTAATCACTTTTGATACGTTTTGAACTTTAATATTCTCAGGTTCCTTTGCCATAAAGATAAAGCAAGAAACTATTGAAAGGGTGATTAAGTTGGGGTTAGGGATAGACTAGAAGTTGCTGTGGAACTGTATAGATGCGTAGAAAATGCAGAAAAGTATATCATCAAAGGAATATATATAGTATAATCGAAGTATACTGATTCTAGATTTAAGTTGTTATGATTCTAATCACTTTTGATACGTTTTGAACTTCAATACTCTCAGGTTCCTTTGCCATTAAGTTAAAGATAGACTAAAAGTTGCCTTGGAAAAGGTTTTGTATGAGTAGGAAGTGCAGAAAAAGTATATCATTAAACGAATTAATCTAGTATAGTCGAAGTATATTGATTCTAGATTTAAGTTTTTTCGGTTCTAATCACTTTTGATAGGTTTTGAACTTCAGTAATCTCAGTAATTAAGTTAAGTTGGAGATAGACTAGAAGTTGCCTTGGAAAAGGATCTGTAGGAGTAGAAAAGTGCAGAAAAGTATTTCAGTAAACGAATAAATCTAGTATATTCGAAATATATTGATTCTAGATTTAAGTTATTTCGGTTCTAATCATTTTTGATACTTCAATAAAGAGTTGGGTTAGAGATAGACTAGAAGTTGCATGGGAAAAGGATCTGTTGGAGTAGAAAAAAATATTTCATTAAACAAAAAAATCTAACTTATTGATTCTATATTTAAGTTTTTTCGATTCTAATCTTCAATACTCCCAGGTTCCTTTGCCATAAATGATTAAGTTGGGTTAGAGATATACTACAAGTTGCCTTGGAAAATGATCTGTAGAAAGTGCAGAAAAGTATATCATCAAAGGAATTAATCTAGCATAATCAAAGTATACAGAACCTTGATTTAAGTTGTTTCGGATCTAATCTTCAATACTCTAAGGTATCTTTGCCATAAAGATTTAACAACACTTTCTCATAAACAGGGTATGTATGTGTGTGTTGTTGTTGTTGTGTGGCAAGTGAAGTTGTCGTACTGGCAAGTTGCTTTGGCAGAGCGCTGACAGAGCTGCTGCCACGCCCACAATAACGCCCCATTTATCAATATTCATTTAGTGTCGTCGTCGTCGTCGTCTTCGTTGTATCTCAGTTGTTGTTGTTGTTGTTTCTACAACGTTGTTGATGATCATCATTAAAGCTGAAACTGTAGCAACAACAACAACAACAACAACAACAACAACGAATAGAAGGAGCAACAACAACAACAAGAGTAAGAGTAACTACAACCGCATCGCATCGTCTAAATTAATTGACGGCTCATAATGACAGTTTATCTGGAAAAAATTGTTTTGCCTCGAGTGTTGAGTTTTAATTAAAAATTATTGGATTACGTTTGGCTGCGAATTGTCACGCATTTTTCCCTCCCCCCACCAACCCTCCCTCCCCCCTTTTCCACTTCTAATTGCAACCCTCGTTTTCAATCAGTTTCCTATTTTAGTTATGCCTAAGCATAAGCCAAAGCATTTAATCATTTTAATGGCTAAAACGAAACTTCTACTTTGACTTTGGCTTTAACTTCTCCAAGACAACAACAAGAAAGGACACTAAATTGTCAGGCAACTCATGCAGCAGCACTTTGCCAGCAACAACAACAACAACAACGACTGCAAAATGACAAAGAAATAACTTCGCAATGATAAGTTTTACAGTGTTTCGGAAGAATGAAGTACGAATACTCTACTTTACAGATTTGCATTCCAAACAAGCTTTGGATTCTTGTTTTATGATTGCAATAAACTCTTTAAAGACTAAGAGAAGACTTTTTGGTGAATCCTTAATATTATATTAGATTCAAATGTTGATTTTGTGGAAAAACCTCCTTTGATGAGATGTAAATGAAAGTTGGAAGAATGATTTGGTGTCAAGGCTTTTGCATAGGGTTATAAGCGATTCGTTAGATGAGCCTTGAACGTGAAAATCTCCAAAAAAAAATTCTTCGTTTTGTTTTCTCTTAAAGATTTTTCTCTTTTAGGTTCAATCTACTTAGGTCTGACACAGATCTTCCATACAAAAACATTCCCGAATCCCAAAAAAATCATTGATCTGTTTTCGCTTAAGTCAACATCTTTTATAGCTTCAATCTATTTAGCTTCCTGCAATCGGAAACGGATCCTTGATACAAAAACTTTTCTGAATCCCAAAAAAAAATCGTTGTTCTTTATTCTCTTAAGTAAAATTCTTTTGTGGGTTCAATCTACTTCGTTCTAAAACAGATCTTCCATATAAAACCTTGCTGAAACCCCAAAAAATCTTCGTTTTGTTTTCTCTTAAGGAAATTTCCTTTTTAGGTTGTATCTACTTAGTTTCCTGCAATCGGAAACGGATCTTCCATACAAAAACATTGCTGAAAAAGTTCTCACTACTCCAAAAGTATTATCTAAAGTTTAGATAATAGATTCTTAATATTGGTTAATGTTTGTTTCTAACTTGAAACTTAAAATTCCCGCTTCACATCTAAAGTTCCATACCTTTAGCTCCAGTCTACTATACCCCATTTACAGTAAGTGTATAACACATACTCATAATTAATATGAAGGTTTTTTGTTGTTGCTGTTTTGTTGCTTATTGCGCCCATCTTTGACACTGCCTACCAAATTGGCTGCTTAGCTTCTTCTTAGCTCCTTGGCTCGTTCCACTTATCACATCCCAAGCCCAAGCCCAAACCCAATCCAAGCCCAAGCCCAAGTCAGTTGCAGTTGTTGTTGTTGTTGCTGCTGCTGTTGACAACCTCATCATGATGGCTGACTGGGATGATGACTCTGACTCCAACTCCAACTCCGACTCTGACTGTGACTGTGACTAGGCTGTGGCTTTCTTGACTTTACTTTCAGGTTCATCAAAAGGTGCGCGCTTTGTAGCTTGACTTTGAGGGTCGTCTTTTTTTTAAGGTTCTTTGCTTGCTGGATATGTTGTCGGCTGAATGATTTTGATCATGCAGCAGAGCTCTCTACAAGTTATTCTTTGCTACTGTCGGTTGGCTTTAAGGAAGCCATTACACGCATATATAACAACAACAACAACCAGAAGAACGATGCGACAACAATTCACAATTCACATTCGAAATCGGATTCACAATTCGCATTCGGTTTGGTTTCATTTTGGTTTTCGCTTTTGCGCGTTATGAACTGCAATCATTTTTGTTGGCCTTTTTTTATGCGGCTGCCAATTGTCGTTACGCTTTGTTGTTGTTGTTGTTGCACTCACAATTTATTACAACAAATTTAAATGCTTGGCTTTGTGTTTGGTATTTTTATGGCGTTCGTCAGTCTCATTCAATATGCAGATGCATCAAATGTAACTGATAGGAAAGCGGAAGGAAGGAAGAGAGAGGGAGACAAGAAAGGAATTGGTCGAAGAGAGAGAGAGAGAGAAAGAGACAAGAAAGGAAGAGTTCGAAGAGAGAGAAAGAGATATACATAGATAGATAGATAGATAGATAGAAAGATTGGTTAAAGAACTGAAGCCAAGAGTGAAAAAATGAACAAAAATATATATTTTAGTTAGGAAAATTCTTAAAAATTCTAAAAAAAACTCCTTAAGAAACTTAGGAAAAGAATGGTTTAAATGATTCAAGTCTTTCCAATACAATGATGAGTTAAAGAACTGAAGAAAATAGTGAAGAACATTAACAAAACATTGGGTAATAAAATTCTTAAAATTTGAAAAATTCCTTTAAAAAAAATTAGGAAAAGAATACTAGAAATGATCCAAGTCTTTCCAATACAAGATGGGTTAAAGAACTGAAGCAAAGAACGAAGAAGATGAACAAAAATATATATTTTGGTTAGGAAAATTCTTAAAATTCTAAAAATTCCTTAAAAAACTTAGGAAAAGAATACTAGAAATTATTCAAGTCTTTCCAATACAAGATGGGTTAAAGAACTGAAGAAAAGAGTGAAGAAAATGTACAAAAATATATTTATATATATTTTGGAATAGTAAAATTCTTAAAATTCTAAAAATCCCTAAAAAACTTAGGAAAATAATGCTAAAAATTATTCAAGTCTAGCCACGCTTTAAAACTAATCAAAATTGTTCCAATATCATCCAAATTGTTAACACTTCCCATACTATAATAAAACCTTATCACTACTCTTTATAGTTCTTAATAACCCTTTATATATTCTTGATTCCTTGCACACTAAGAAGCTACCTTATTTGAAACCCTTTTTGATCGAAAGAACTCCCAAAACCATTTGACTTTATTGGAATCCAGAGAGTAGAAATAAACTCATTCAAGCACTTAACGCTCCTAAATATGCCCCCGAGGGACTCTTGCCTCAAAATGCTACTTGAACAAAACCCACGCAATACTCTTTCACCACATGTTCCACTCCACAACCGATCGAACCCCACACACACACACAGAGAGAGAGGAGATACCGCTTATTAAAACCTTTCAACACGCGCCAAATGTCATAATAAATTTCACAGCCAACAACAAGAACGCAGAGAGAAATCATTGAAGGGCCCCTTTTAAACTAAATAGCACCCTCGCATTTGAGAACTTAAGTTCAAGAGGAGGAGAAGGAGTAGGAGTAGGAGGAGGAGGAGGAGAGTGTTACGTTTCTTCGTTTGGAGAATGACAAAGCACTTTTGATATGATATTACACAATCCGGAATACAATACAGCAATAAAGGCGATCGCGATAAGGATCGGACACACAGACACAAACAAAAAGGACACGCCACTAGAGCAATGTTGCGACGCCTTAAACGCAGCGTTTAGCGGGCAACAATTTACCGGGGGTTGGAGTGGGAACAGGGTATAGTGGACTCGTGGGATCTAGGGGTTGGGGTCACACCCGCGCAAACTAGTGAAACAAAAGGGACAATCGAATCGGGTCGACTAGGTAGGGTTATGGCTCGGTCTAGAATAGGGGCTGAGCGTGCCAGAAGTGCGCTGGTCAAAGGGATGATGATCATGATGATGACCACAGGGCAATGATGAGGCTGCCGCTCTAGTCCGAGGAATTATTGGGAAAGGTGTGGGCAATGCCACGAGTCCTATTTAGTCCAAGTGCATTGACGCCTACACAATGGAAAACCAAAATGCAGTTGCTCTTCACATGAAAATAAAACTATCATAAATCACATGACAGCAACAGAAAGAGAGACAAGGAGAGAGAGAGAGTTAGAGAGAGAGAGGGAGAGAGAATTTTGAGTTTGCACCTGGAACCTTTTGGCTTGTGGTGGGCGACCAGGTCAATAATAAATAAAGGTTACAGTTTTCCTACTTTCTGAATTGTGAAAATTACTCAACAGTTGCTGCTGCTGCACGCTCCATTTGACAATAGAATGGAAAAAAGAATCTATCTTGATGACTTTATTTAATTTTTATTGCATTCTTCTTTCATTTGGCCAAAGCGCTTTTGCCACTCGCACTTCCATTGTCCGCACATTTGGCACACTCCACATGCAATTTTGCCAGCCATTGTTCAAAACGGCAAAATAGTTAAACAATTTTAGTTCCCCCTCCAACAAATATGCTCGAAAACTGTTGGCGGCAGTCGAGAAGTGAGGCAGAAGAACGCCTGCAATAGCTGAAATTTACTGTCAGAGCAGGAAGCAAGAAGGAACTACAAGAAAAATCGAACTAATGGAGGGTTTCTCTTTAAAATGTGTCAAAATCATAATAAGGAGCTCCAAAATATATTCTTTAATCCGCAAAGACTATAAAAATACTCAATAAGTATCCTAAATGTCTTCAAATAAATTAGAAAAATACTTAAAAATACTAAAAGTAATACTAATTACTAATAAAGTAATCAAATTACTAATAAAGTAATCGAATTACTAAGAAATATCTGTTTCCTTGGATATTAAGTACTTTAAGATATTTTCTAGTTAGTTTTCTTTGATGAAATATGCTCGAAAATCGAAAAGTGAGGCAGAAGAACGCCTGCAATAGCTGAAATTTACTGTCAGAGCAGGAAGCAAGGAAGAACTACAATCGAACTAATGGAGGGTTTCTCTTTAAAGTATGTCAAAAATCATAATTAGGAACTCCAAAGTATCTTCTTTAATCCGCAAAGACTATAAAAATGCTCAAGAAGTATCCTAAGTGTCTGCAAATCAAATAGAAAAAAATTCTTAAAAATACTAAAAGTAATACTAAGTACTAATTAAGTAATCAAATTACTAATAAAGTAATCGAATTACTAAGAAGTATCTGTTTCGTTGGATATTAAGTACTTTAAGATATTTTCTAGTTAGTTTTCTTTGATGAAATATGCTCGAAAGTCGAAAAGTGAGGCAGAAGAACGCCTGCAATATCTAAAATTTACTGTCAGAGCAGGAAGCAAGGAAGAACTACAAGAAAAATCGAACTAATGGAGGGTTTCTCTTTAAAGTATGTCAAAAATCATAATTTTCTATTTTATTTTATTATTATTTTATTTTCTACTTCTTTTTTTTGAGAATTGAACTTGACTTTCGACATTTTACTATTGGTTTATAACATTCCCAGCTGAATTTAAGCTTTCCGAACATCAAAATATTCATTAAATTTGTGTCTTAATTGTAAGTTTTTCTTTTTTTAATATATTTGTCAAAATCATAATTAGAAGCTCCAAAATATCTTCTTTAATCTACAGAGACTATAAAAATACTCAAGAAGTATCCCTAATTTCTGCAAATAAAATAGAAAAAATACTTAACAATACTAAAAGTAATACTAATTACTAATAAAGTAATCTAATTACTAATAAAGTGATCTAATTACTAAGAAGTCTCTCTTTCTTTGTAGATTAAGTGCCTTAAGATATTTTCTAGTTAGTTTTCTTGGATGATAAAAAGTATTGAACTTGACTTTCGACAATTTACTATTGCTTTATATTATTCCCAGCTCAATTTAAGCTTTCCCAACATCAACATATTAAATTTTTCCCCATTTATTAATCTTTTTCTAAGTTATTCCTCAGTTTTTTTTGCCCCATTTATTAATCTTTTTCTAAGTTTTGTAAGACACTTTATTATATGAATATTCTGTAGTATATATCAAACGATGAGCAATTTAAGAACCCAGTCGGAACAGGAACTGAATATCATTGTGTGACTTATGAATATTACTCACAATCAAACAAAAACTCATATTCATATTCGTATTCACATTCATATTCATATTCTTGATGAACTTGCAGTCAAAGTCGGCAATTAAAAACGCAAATTTAGCCATTGTCTTAATTTAAATGAATTAAATTTTACGACACTTGCTACAGTGTTGCAGTGTTGCAGCATTGCAGTTCCGCCTCTTCTTCGAGCCTTTAATTGGCTTTATCTCTGCCGACTCACAGTTCTTTCTTATTGCTGTTGGTGGGGCGAAAAAAATGAAATATTATTCTTGCACATTATTCACAATTCAGAGATTTTTGCTAGAAAATGCATGCATTAACTCATTGCGTGTTTGCGAAAATCCTATCCCCACCAAAACAAAACTCAAACCAATGGGTTAACTTATTTTTATACCCTGAACCCATTCAAAATGGTTAGAAAGGGTATAATGGGTTTGTGCGTCGATCTCAGAGACTATAAGAGAGAGAGAATCGAGATTTGGAACATAGGCTTGCCTTATATTTAGGCGGTTTTAGATTGTTTTACATTTTCGATAACTTTTTCCGTTTCCGATATACACATGTTATCGATAACAACAAAATGTTGAAGTTGGAAAACTTTGTGATGCAGTTTGAAACATTTGACGAAGTAATGAGAATCTGTGGAAATTTTATTGAAATCGGTTGAGAAACACTGGAGATATGGAGCATTGAAGTTAAGAAGAAGAACCTTCTTCAAGAAGAACCCTAACTATAACAAGAACTCTGAAGGGTTCAGGGTATAGTCTAGTCGGGATTTCTCGACTTCTTACTTGTTTTAATGCCTGTTTTGCATCTTTCGTTAGTTATCCAACACTTTTTGCAGAATCTTATTCACTAATTAGCAGAATATGTTATATGCTCTTCGTTTTTTTTTAGCATAATATCCACTGACCATAACCATTTGCGCATAACCCACCAACAATTATAGCTACGCCTATTTCGCACTCTTTTTTCCCAATGCCCTCCAGTTGGAGTTGGTTGTGTGTCCCTCTTGATTATTTGTGATGAAGTCTTTCTATTAACACGATTTGGCTGCCGACAGATGCCAACATAACAAGCCTTGATCGTTTCTGGCCTCCCCTTATCTGACTATAGCATTTAACTGTCAGTTTATGGCTTCAGATTAGACACATACAGTGGTTCGATATCAAACAGAAAACTGAGCTAAAGAAAAGTTATTCTTAATCATGTGAATGTTTTTTATCATTCAAGAAAGTTGAAAGTATGATGATATTTGACGCCATACAAATCGCATTTGGTGCCACTGTGCGCTGTGCATTTTTATATGAAGCATGTTTGTATTATGATGTGGCATTAGAGCAAAAAGTAGCTGACTGTAATGAAGTAGGTGTTGCTTCTTGTGGCTGCCACACAACATTAACATGACAAAGAGAGGAGAGACTCATACACTTTGAGGTGCCACTTGGCACTCTTAGAGATCGTGCTGTTCCGTTGTGGCAATCACATTGCTGCTGTTTGCCGCATAATGAGTTGGCTACAACTTGGCCATAAATTAGGTGCACAAATAATATGCATTGAGGAGGTTTTTGGGGCGGCACCCGAAAAAATATATATATAAAACACCCGCAAGAGCATGTTGCATGTTGCAAAGTTGCAGTCTCGTGTGGCACATGCAAAGCAGGCAGCCAAACTCAGACGGAGGCGCCACTTTTGCGCTTCGCCACTCACAGACACTTCGTTATAAAACAATTAAATTGGCGCATTTTATCATATTTGTATGTTTTATTGCACAGTAAAATAATGTGGTAAACGCAATTAAGAGTGGCTCAAACAAGCCTAACTGACTAGCAGATACCCTTTAGTAAGTAATAAGAAATTATAGGGAAAGCGGAACTTGAAGATTTTTGACACTAAATCTCGAGTTTCTCGAAGCTAGTTCTTAGATTCGTTTATGTTGATATCGGATCAAGTACTTTTACTAAAAGATCGCTGAACTTCTTTCCACCAACTTCAAGATACCCTTTTTAAACATTTTCTATATATATATATACATAACTTTACGGAAAACAGAACTTGAAGATTTTTGATATGAAATCTCGAGTTTCTCCAAAGCGAATTCTTAGATTTCTGTTGATGTGGGATCAAGAGTTTTTACTGAAAGATCGCTGAGCTTCTTCCACCAACTTCAAGATACCCTTTTTAAACATTTTCTATATATATACATATATATATATATAGCAAACCAATTGCAAAATTCACTGCAAATGCAATGCAAAAAAGGCAAACGAGGCAAAAGAAAAAAAACACTTAATTTATAATTAGTAACCAAGGCAAACGAGTTGCCACGAACACCCTTTGCCACCCCTGCCACCCTTGGCACCCTCTCTAGTACAGGAAATGGGAAGCGGTTTGCATGCGCGACCTTTTTTTTCCAGTGCATAATTTACAAATTGGCTGCGGAGTCCGCGCTAAAAACCCTAGACAATGCAGACCCTGAATGCTTAATTGCCTCGTCTGTGTCTGTTCGTGTTTTTCAAGGGTATTTCAATATGTTTTTAATATGAAAATTGCATAATAATAATATATATATATATAGATATATGCAGAAAGAGCACCTTCTATTGGTTTTGTGGAACACCTGCGATTATTGACTTTTGCTTGAATTTATTTCTTTGTGGTTTTTTTTTGCATTCATTATTTGCACGCAAATGCATTCGGAATAAAGCGAATGATTCATTCACATAATGCAAGGTCAATATGTCCGATTGGGAAGTAGATTGGTCAATATTGATTTAGAAAAAAGCTAGATTGAGTCATAAAGAGTTCCCTTAACTTGAATTCAAAGCACAGTAGCTTGTTCGCATAAGCTATGCATTTGCTCAACTATGCGAAGCTCTTCGGAAACCCGTTTTTAGCGAGTCCATTCATTCAGATTTGAGATTTGAGAGTGGTAAAAATGCAGTTCATGAAATGAAATGAAAAAATAAATGCATATGCAAGGCGAAACATATATAAATATTCATGTCGTCCAACTGTGTGCTGAACTGATAAATTAAAAACAATCCTAACATTAAATGTAATTGCATTGCAAATTCCAGTTGGTGGTGGAAAACGCAACTTGGAGGAAAGTTGGATGCCAAATGGGGAAATGCCAGATGGAAAATGTAGTTGAAATCAAATTTATGCGCTGTACTCGTTAGTTTTGATGTCTTTGATGCCACCTGACAGGTGAAGTGGTGGGGGTGGGGGAAGGGGTGAATGGGAGAAGGTGAAAATGTGGTCGGGGATTAAGCGATTATTCAGCATAGATTTAAATTTGACAGAAGCGAATGTTAAAAAGTCGAAGATTAGATACTCTCGCTTTAGTTACCCAAAAAATCTTAAATTTGATATTTTTAGAGCAAAAAATACCAATAGTTCCTATGGTAGCTATAAGATATAGTCAACCGATTGAAGCAATTTTGAGAA
Organism: Scaptomyza reducta; assembly: GCA_035044485.1. Lineage (NCBI taxonomy): Eukaryota > Metazoa > Arthropoda > Insecta > Diptera > Drosophilidae > Scaptomyza > Scaptomyza reducta. The sequence goes on along the minus strand of JAWNNV010001324.1, from coordinate 138,830 downwards.
GTATAGTTTCTGAGCTCCAAGAAAGTCTTCTCAACAAGTTTCATTAAGATAGCTCAGCATGCAACTGAGTTCACTTAGTCAGCTGATTGAATGGATTGATAAACTTTACTTAAATAGCTTTGCTCTATGGAAAACTTATACTTTGGGCTTCTCTTTACATATTGTAACTACACTTTTCAAATATTTATGGTAAGGGTATATATTTATATAGATATATATAACATTAGCAACATTTGGCCCACGACCCATGTACGTCACCTTTAAGCTATAATTATCACATCATCTTGAGCTGCTCTGTGTGGGTAATTAGATGGCTTGCTTTGATAACTCAATGAATATTCACAGTTCTATCAAAATAGACTCCAAAAGAGAGACTGTAAAAGAGACAAGTCTTAAAGCTTAGAAAGTTTAGAACGAACTCTGGGAATTTGCCAATTGGGGGTCGTCTCATGTGAAGAAGGCCCAAAGATTTATGCCACAAAAGCAGTCTTTAATATGCACGCTTCTCAAATGCAAATTTTGTTCGCCACAATTTTCGCACACATCAAATAATAATAATTCAAAGCGAGTGCAGTGAAATTCATGTGAAATCGTCGTCGTTATTCGTCGTAATTACCCGCAATTTTCCATGAATCTATTAGCATCAGCCGTCAAAATGCGGTGCACAGTTTAAGAGCTTCTTAAGTGCCAACCCAAAATCCCCCCTCTTCTCCACACATCCCTACTTTTAAACAAACAGACCATAAATAGTATAAATTTCCACATGACACGCGATGATTATGCACTTTTTTTCCAACAAAGGAAGGCAGCTGGAGAAGGGAGAAGGGAAAAGGGAAAAACCATCAAGCGCTGCATCTTTAACATCATTTGCGTACGTAGTACAACAGCTCTCGGGCTTAATTACACAAAGCTCAAAGCGACATATAATGCCTTAAGGGGGGCCGGAGAAACCCCTCAGCACCCCCCTCTAAACGCCCCTCACACATTCACAGTTCCATTCCCAGATATAAGTACACAAATGCGACATGCAAAGAGTCCAAATCGCAGTGAATTCATTTGGCGAGTGCGACTTTGCCGGCTGTCGGCTTTTCATTGATAGCCGCAAGTGTGGGTCATTTCCCCTCCTCGCCCTTGCCTCTTCTACAAACAGCTCTTGCCACACACTGAGCAAAACAAGCAAGTAAGAAGGCTCGGGTTGTGAAATCCCAACTAGAAGATAGCCTGAACCAGCCTTAGAGCCTTCTATCCAGCATTACGCCAAGTTACAAGTACGTGTGTGTGTACGCATACTTGACTTAACTTCAATTTTCCATATCTCCAATGTTTCTCAGCCGATTTCAATACAAATCTCACAGATTGTCATTATTTCGTCGAATGTTCCAAACTGTTTCACAAAGTTTTCCAAATTCAAGATTTTGTTGTTATCGATTACATGTGTATATCGGAAATGGAAAAAGTTATCGAAAATTTGAAACAAACTTGTACTGCCTAGGGATTAGGCGAGCTTATGTTCCATATGTGGAGTCTCTCACTCTTTTAGTCTCTGAGATCATGGCTATATCGACTCGACTGTTGATGCTGATCAAGAATATATATACTTTATGGGGTCGGAGATGCTTCCTTCTGCCTCTTAAATGCTTTTGCACAAAACCATTATAAAGTTTTTACCCATATAAATGGGTTCAGCGTATAAAAATCCCATCTAAAGTTCATAATCTATAATTTTTCGATAAAATTAGATCGCTATAGTTTAGCTTCCTGGGCTGTGTGTTGATAGCAGTCAGTCAGTCAGTCAATTGGAACATGTCTATAGAATTTGAAACATCAACTTAAGAACTCCACTCTCAAATTATTAAAGAACTTAAACCATTTTCTCTAAGTGTAGCCACCCATGGCCTGTGCATGTTTCGTCTCATGCTCAAAGCTCATCTGCATGCTCATATCTTCGTCATCTTCGGCTTCAGTTGCTTCAATTGTCCCCTACACAAACACACACACATGCACATGGATACACTGTCCGATGTCCGAGGCGGGTGTCTGTTTCTTATTAGCTCTCTGGCAACTGAAACAGAGGCACAAAAAGCTGACTGACTGGGCAATCAGTAGGCAAAAATTCCGTGAATTAATTTCAGTTTTGCATGTTGTTATTTATTAAAATTTTATTTTGCGTTTCACTTGAAGACTCGCGCGAGCTGGATTCCCTTTCATAGCTGCCGCTATTTAGAGCTCTCTTACCCCAAACGCAAACGCAAACCATTTCTGAGCTCTAGCTATATATTTCATCATTTCTTTCCTCTTTCGTATTTGTATTTTTGTGAGATTCTTATCATTGAGCTGTCAGTGTTTCTTTCGTGATGATGTTTGTGAATGGATTGCGATGGGAGCTCCAAATGCTTTCAAGCTCAATTCGAAGTTTTTAAATCATTAAATGAAGCTATGCCAAAATTTATTCAAAACTTCTTACTGATGAGAGTCTCGAAGACGATCTGTAGCCAAATAATATATATTCTTTCATTTGATTATTTTTTGCTTCTTCCATTGAGTTCCTAAACCCATCCCAAACATATAAAGAACATCTTTTTTTAATTTGTCTGATATTTATTTTATTTTTATTAATTTTCTATACACATATAGCCAAAATTTATTCAAAACTTCTTACTGCTGAGAGTCTCGAAGACGATCTGTAGCCAAATAATATATTTTCTTCCATACGATTATTTTTTCCTTCTTCGATTTAGTTCGTAAACCCAACCCAAAAATATAAAGCATATATTTTTTTAATTTGTCTGATATTTATTTTATTTTTATTAATTTTCTATACGCATATAGCCAAAATTGTTTCAAAACTTCTTACCTGATTAGAGAGTCTCGAAGACGATCTGTTGCCAAATAATTTTTTGCTTCTTCCATTTAGTTCGTAAACCCAACCCAAAAATATAAAGCATATATTTTTTTAATTTGTCTGATATTTATTTTATTTTTAATAATTTTCTATACGCGTCTTCTATACGAGTCTCAAAGACGAGCTAAATCCAAATAATATATTTTCTTCCATATGACTTTTTTTGCTTCTTCCATTTAGTTCCTTAATCCAACCCAGAAATATATAAAGAACATATTTTTTAATTTGTCTGATATTTATTTTATTTTTATTAATTTTCTTCATTTTTTTTCAAGATATAATTTTTGTTTTTATACACTTTAAAATTCTATTAGTAATTGTTTTTTATTTGTTTTTTTTTTTATAATTTACAATTACAAATGTGTGTTTCTGATAAATTCAATTTGGGTTTTGTTAAATTTGTTTAAATTATTATTTTTTTTATTAATAATAAAATTGAAAAAGGAAATTTTTTCATTGTTAGTTTGCTTGCCCATATAACATATACAAAGTATTTGTTAAACATTTTATATATTAGTTAAGTTTTAGTTATGTGTTTATTTTGTTTGCTTAAATTAAAATTAAAAATCATTCAATTGATTATCACAGTATTTACGAAAAAATAAATATGCTTAAAAGTGTTTAATGGAAATATTTCATTTTTCTTTTGCTTGTTTGTTAGTGAAATTATTTGCTAGAAACTGTTTGTTGTTTGCTTGACTTGAAAGATCTTAAACATTATGACATACACTGAAAAAAACGACGTAAAGTTTAACGCTACTTAAATATAAGTTTAGTTACAAAAAAATTACAATTCATTTGCATTTTGCAAGAAAACACAATTGAATTTAATTTTTTGTCCTTAAAATGCTGGTGTTCAGGAGAACAATGGAACTGGTTCCACACTAGTTCCCTTGAGCAGCACATTTTAAGTTGCGGCTCAACTTTTTTCAAGTCTTCTTAAAGTTAGTTACAATAAATACCATTAATAGTTAACATAAACAAACCACAGAGTCACATTGTTAAGTTTGTGATTATAGTGAAAAAATTATGCTAATATTTGATGTGTTTTGTTTTTATTTTTTGCGACTTTGAACCTGCAAAGATAAGGAACAGAAAAAGAAAAATATAGTTTAAATATTTTTCAAAAATATTTTATAGTTGAGACTTGATCTTAACAAAAAAAAATTGACAAGAAAAATTCCATATTTAGAAACATTTTTTAGTTAAATATTTCTCAAAAATATTTTATAGGTAAGACTTGAACTTAACAAAAAAAAATTGAAAAGAAAAAGTTAAATATTTTTCAAAAATATTTTATAGCTAATAAATATTTTTTCAAAAATATTTTATAGTGAAGAATTGAACTTAACAAAAAAAAAAATTAAGAAGAAAAAGTTAAATATTTTTCAAAAATATTTTATAGATTTTATTTTAAGAATTGAACTTAAGAAATAATATTTGACAAGAAAAAGTTAAATATTTTCAAAAATATCATATAGATTTTAATTTTGAATTTGAAATTTGACAAGAAAAAGTTAAATATTTTTCAAAAATATTTTATAGTTAAGATTTGAACAAAAAAAAAATTTATAAAAAAAGTTCCATATTTAGAAACATTTTTATAATGAAAAAAAATCCTTGGAAAAATACACACCTGCTTTTTGTAAGGACAGCTGTACCGCTGCTTCCTCTTCTCTTTTATGGTCTGCGCACATTGCACTGTATTGAAATTTGTGTCCCACCCAGAATCTGAGAGTTCCTGCCTCTAGTGTCTAGTGCATCATATAGGATTCATCGTCGTCGGCGCCCGTCGGACTGTCGAGCGAGGGATTGATGCGTTTCTCCTTCTGCCGCCGATTACAGAACCACACACGCACCACTTCCTTCTCCATGCCCAGACGATCCGCCAGCTGGCTAATCTCCTCCGACGTGGGCTTCTGATTGGCCATGAAGGCCTTCTCGAGCGCACCCCGAATCGTTGTCTCTATCGAAGTGCGCTTCTTGCGCCTCCGGCCAATGATCTCCGGCGTACTAACGGTTGCCTGCAAGGCAGCAGGATCAAATACGCCACCAGTTGCCTGGATCGTGCGATCCGCATCGTCCAGCCACTTCTGGAGCAAGGGCTTCAGCTTGCACATGTTCTTGAAGCTCAGATTCAGGGCCTCGAACCGGGAGATCGTCGTCTGGGAGAAGTCATTACCATACAGCTTACCCATGGCCAGACCCACATCGCCCTGGGTGAAGCCCAGCTTGATCCTGCGCTGCTTGAAGGTCTTGGCAAACTGTTCCAGCTCCTCCAGATCGGTGGTCTCTTCCGGCGAGGGTTCGCCTGCTGCACGTGCAGCTGCCGCACTTGCCACTGTTTTGGGCTGCGGCGTCGAGGGCACGGACGACTGATTGTGGGCGTGGCTGGTGGGCGTACTAGGTGTGAGCATGCCGCTCAGTTTCAAGCTAGCCGCCGAATTGGGTGGCGTTATCTGCAACGCATGTGGCAAGTGATGTTGCGGCGGACTGCTGGCTGGACTCCGCAGCGGGGCAGGCGGACTGCGCGAGTGTGGCGTGGAGCTGCGCGGTTGCAACAACGGCGACTTGCAGAGCGAAAGAGACAGCTGCTCCTGCTGGCGTTGTTGTTGCTTCTGCAGTGCTTGCAACTGTTGCGTGGCCTGTGCCAGAGCTTGCAACTGACTCTGCATGAGGAACTGGGCGGCAGCGACCTGTGTGGCCAGAGCAGGATCATCCTGGGCGAGACCCAGCGAACCGTTCCTTAAGAGCTCCATGTAACTGTTGAACTGCTGTTGCAGTGCCACCTGACGTTGCTGCAACAACTGTTGCAACTGTGCAAAGTCCTGTGGCGAAATGTTGCCAGCTAAGAGAGGATTGCCCAGACCCAAGCCTGCGGCCGCAAATTGTGCCTGAGGTGAGGATAAGCCGGGCAACGCCAGCAGTGGTTGCATGCCACCAGCCACTGTGGTGGCAGCCACGGCAGCAGCTGCCACTGCCGCAGCCTGCACCGCGGCCATCGAAGTCGGCGTGCTGCCCACTGTGGGCGGCAGCACTGGCGAGATCTGTGGCGCCTCCACCACAACGGGTGCAACCACCGCTGGTGGTGTCATTGTCGTCGCGGACTTGACCGAATTCGCCGGCGATTGGGTGCTGTGGCGCGAGTTGTCGCTGGTCAAGTTCAAGGCGCCGCCATTGGCATCATCATAATCCTCATCGGGCTGCTCCAGCTTGTATACCTGATGATGATGGTGATTCTGGTGGAGTTGGTGTTGGTGTTGGTGTTGGTGGTGTTGGTGGTGTTGGTGGTGTGCTGGATGGGGTTGTTGTCGCGCCGACAACAGTTGTCGCTTTGGCTGCAGCAAAGCTGGACTCAAAGGGGAACGACAACGATCGCTGGAGGTGCCAACACTCGAGTTGTTATCATCACAATCGGAAGCTGGAAACAAGAAAGAAAGAGAAAAAGAAGTTGAGAAGAGAAGAAGGAAAGGATTTTCACTAGAACTTAAGATATTGCTCCTTTTTATACCCTTAACCCATTGAAAATGGGTAAAAAGGGTATAAGAGTTTTGTGCAAAAGTATGTAACAGGCAGAAGGAAGCATCTCCGAACCCATAAAGTATATATATTCTTGATCAGCATCAACAGTCGAGTCGATATAGCCATGATCTCAGAGACTATAAGAGTGAGAGACTCCAGATTTGGAACATAAGCTCGCCTAATCCCTAGGAAATACAAGTTTGTTTCAAATTTTCGATAACTCTTCCCGTTTTCGATATACACATGTGATCGATAACAACAAAATCTTGAATTTGGAAAACTTTGTGATGCAGTTTGATAGATTAGACCAAATAATGATAATCTGTGAAAATTTTATTGGAATCGGTTGGGAAACATCGGATATAGGGAACATTGAAGTTAAGTCAACTCACACACACACTCACACATACTTGCAAGCACTGACTGTATGAGTAAAGTATGGGGTTCAGGGTATAGTGTAGTCGGGATTTCTCGACTAGAGCCTTCTTACTTGTTCGTCTAGTTTCAATTTACTATAAGTTAAACCTTCTTTAACCGTCTTGCAACTCTTTAAGCATCGCTTAGACCCACCCAACTCAACAGTTCATAACCCGGCAATCTTCACTAAATGAACTCCTCGAACCACTCCGCATGTGAGATGTGAGTCCTTTGCATAACTTTGGAGCATCGCAACCGAATGTCTTTGCATAATTTTCGTTACAATTTCATAGTCCGTTGAGTTTCTGTCACGCTCTGGGTGAAAGGCTTTCTTAGCTTGAGCCACCCAAAGAGTAGAAAAGCCCATTCCTCCCCCTTCGTGCCACTCTTACATAGTTTACATAGTTAGTTTACCTTTCGGAACATCATCGTATATGTATGTATATACATCAAATGGAATTCTCATGTTTGCTTTTCATTTTGGCTGCTTTTAAGTGCCATTTTAGCATTTCAAATGTTGCGGCAAACGATTTGTATAAATTTGCTATTTCTATGCATTTTATTAACACACAAACCAGGGGGTAGTGGAGTCCACCAGGGAGGGGAAACTCTACCAATTGATTTGCAATAATATTTAAATGCGTCAGTTCATTTTCTAGTCAAAACTTTTTCTTTTTCTTACTTTTCTGTGTGTGCGGTCCACCCTTTTTAGCAATCAAATGTTCGAGTAACCCTTTTCAAAGAGCTAGCTAGAAACCCCTTTGAAGTTTTTTTGGCTATGAAATCTCAATTGTGGCATTTCCATTTTCCAATTTCCCATGTCCACAAACCAAATTGAACCTGAATACTGTTCGGTCAGCTGTGTCCGTGAATTTTTGCATATGTTTCTCAAGTTGGCTACTTTATGACTTTTCGTTTCGGATGCTACGTGAATTTGATGACTTATTCGGACCCACATGTGAGCGAAGTCCTCAGCTCCTTGGCTGAGTAAACTTTCAGTTTTTTTTCTTGTGCCAAGCTACGTGCGGCCATTTGGTATTCAGATGATGTGCAAATTCGATTTGTATGTGTGTGTGTGTGGTGTGTTGCTGCCCTGTGAGGAAGTAATAACAGTGGCGTAGCCAACTCAAGGGGTTTTTGGGTTATAATAGTTGGCAGAATGTTTGCCGAGAGTTTCATGAAGCTAGCGTAGAAGCTGAGTTCCTTGAGGTTAGTAAGAACTAGGGATAGTACTAACAGTACAATTCAAGGGGTTTTAAGGTTATAATAGTTGGCAGAGTGTTTGCCGAGAGTTTCATGATGCTAGCTAGCGTAGAAACTGAGTTCCTTGAGGTTAGTTGGAACTAGGGATAGTACTAACAGAGAGGGACGTAGCCAACTCAAGGGGTTTTTGGGTTATAATAGTTGGCAGAATGTTTGCCGAGAGTTTCATGATGCTAGCTAGCGTAGAAGCTGAGTTACTTGAGCTTAGTTTGAACTAGGGATAGTGCTAACAGTGAAATTCAAGGGGTTTTAAGGTTATAATAGTTGGCAGAGTGTTTGCCGAGAGTTTCATGATGCTAGCTAGTGTAGAAGCTGAGTTCCTTGAGGTTAGTAAGAACTAGGGATAGTACTAACAGTACAATACAAGGGGTTTTAAGGTTATAATAGTTGATAGCTTGTTTGGCGAGAGTTTCATGATGCTAGCTAGCGTAGAAGCTGAATTACATGAGGTCAGTTGGAACTAGGGATAGTACTAAATGATGGGAAATTGAGTCAAACGAAGGTTTTAGTGCTGTGGTGCCAGAAATTTATGAACAACTTAAGGAGATTTTGAATTTTAATACTTTAAATGGATAAATTTTACGAAATATGCATGAGAAACTTTTGATTATCGATAGTTAAAGGTTGGAAAATAGTTGAAAATAAACTCAGAATTAAAAAAAAATAATTTCAAAACCTTTGAAATTCTCACATTACCTTAACTATACCCCAACCTACTCAAGTTAGTTCAAACCCCTCTTTAGAGGCGCGCCTCTGTGCTGTTAGGCAACCAATAAAAAAGCCAAATGGTCAGTTTGACTTTCCACACACACACACTCACACATACGGCTCCCACACTCGTGCATAACGGCATAATTTTTGCATAAAATATATGTAAATATGTGTTCATGTGGTAGCAAAAAAACCAAAGAAAAATGAAAAAAGGGAGAGCAAAAGAAATCACAGCAACTGGGTCCAGAAACACACACAAACACACACACACACACTCACACACATGTGAAAATTCAAATCAAGCGAAATGCTGTCAATAATATAAGAGCAAAAACGCAAAAGGGGACCCAGCATAAAGGATGAAGGCCGGACCCTCGACCAAGCCGTGACTAACGAAGTTTGAAACGTGGGCGTGTAAAATAAATATATACATATGTATGCGATAGGAATGTTCCTCATGATAACGATGATGATGCTGATGATGATGCTGATGATGATGATGATGATGATGTTGATGGGTTCTTTTTTTTGGTTATGAAATTTGTAAAGTGTGAATTGCAAATTTTTACGCAGTTCAGACATACTAAAAATAACCAGTTATGAATAATAATGACTCTATTCTAGACCCAACAATCATTTATAATATATGATATCAACAAAAACTTTAGTTCGATATCTGATAGAATAGTTGGAAGTAAAAGTGAATTGAATTTGATTACAGACTTTAAACGTATTTGCAAAATAGCAATTAGTACGCCCCGGCAATTAAAGTTGGCAACCCTAGACGAGTAGGAAATTGGGTAACGCCCCGAAATGCCACAAACAATGACAATTGTCACCTAATGCACTCGAGCGCAACTACTTAAGAAGCTGTTAAGTCACACAACACACACACAACAACACACACGAACAAGGAACAACACCCATTTAATAAGACATCAAAAACAACTTCAAAGATCTTCTCTCTTTGCGTTCGTCAATCTTTCATGCGTTCCCCTCTAGTAAATCACGTCAACACAAAAGGGTTGCCACAGCCCGTTCTGACAGCCATTGTTGTAGCCGAGTAGGATCCCTCTAGACCTACCCTCTAAATCTGAGAGTGTGGATATCAATTCCGCGCTATAACCCTAAATCTAAGCGCGTGGCCAGCGAGTGCTCTTAAGCAAGGGTTGCTCTCCCTCTCTCTCTCTCTCTCTCACTTTCCCTTCCTCTCTATCATTCATTGTCTTTCGACAGCCTCAATGAAACTGAACACACATGGCAGCTGTTTCATGGCCTCGAAATATCTTTTCAAAGTGGACAAATCGTAAATAGTCCAACTCTTACTTTCCATTTTTGAAACTCGGACACAACAGCTGATGCTTTTAAATAAATGTTGATTTCTTTCGGGGGGGAAAAAGGAGTGAGAAGTAGCTCTTAACATTCGTTACTAGAACTTACTAATACTTAAGTTCATTTAAGTAATTTGTTTAAAGGAAAGTCTTTAAGGTTTCCTTTGGCTTTAAGGTCTAGTTTGATTAATGGAAAGTCTTTAAGGTTTCCTTTGGCTTTAAGGTCTAGTTTGATTAATGGAAAGTCTTTAAGGTTTCCTTTGGCTTTAAGGTTTAGTTTGGTTAAAGGAAAGTTTTTAAAGATTCCTTTGGTTTAATTTGGTTAAAGGAAAGTTTTTAAAGATTCCTTTGGTTTAATTTGGTTAAAGGAAAGTTTTTAAAGATTCCTTTGGTTTCTTCTAGTTGCAAAGTCAAGTATTATAAATAGATGTTGATCTCTTTTGGGGGGAAAGCGGTGTGTGAAGTAGCTCTTAACATTCGTTTCTAGAACTTACTAATCTTAAGTTGATTTAAGTAATTTGTTTAAAGGAAAGTCTTTCAGGTTTTCTGTGAGTTTGGTTAAAGGAAAGTCTTTCAGGTTTCCTTTGGCTTTAAGGTTTAATTTGGTTAAAGGAAAGTTTTTAAAGATTCCTTTGGTTGCTTCTAATTGCAAAGTCAAGTATTATTTCTAACTGTGCAAGGACATTCATATTATTCTATCTCAAAAACACTTAGACACTTCTAGAACTTACTAATTCTAAGTTAATTTAAGTAATTTGTTAAAGGAAAGTCTTGAAGGTTTCCTCTGGCTTTAAGGTTTAATTTGGTTAAAGGAAAGTCTTTGAGGTTTCCTTTGGTTTCAACTAATATTTCTTACTGTGCAAGGACATTCATATTATTCTATCTCGAAAACACTTACCATTCGATTGCAGTGGCGATGGCGAGCGTGACAGGCGACTAATATCTGCAAGAACATAAAGAACGAAAGAGCGTAAATATATATGTTGAAGGAGAAATATTCTTAATTTTAGTTAGAGAAGTGGCAAATGCACTTAAAGACATGCAACTTGAGGCAGCTTCAGTTTGTGGTGACAACACGTCGCAAGCATAAACCGACTCTTCACCAACTTAACGATACAGGGGGCACGTGCAATAGCCTATATCTATATATATATATATATATATATATAGTAGAGGGTGCATGAATCGATAGACAGCTAACTGACCAAATGCTCGCAGACACAGGACGAAAACGCTGCTGCATAAAAGGATATTTTTATGGCACTCGTTCGGGGAACCACCTGGTACTCGCTTTTAATGCCGCCACAGACTCTCCCCGCCACTTCCCGCCTCTCCTTTTGCCTCGTGCACTCAATTTGAATTTGAAATTTTGGCCGTGCAACATTTGTTGACTGCATTTTATGGCCGTAAACTCGTGGTCGTAGCAAATTGAGGCGTGGTCCGTAGAACTTAACATCGATTTGTGGCTAATTTATGAGTCTTGTGGCAGACGCTTAGAGGCAAATAGCTTGGCTTGCATGCAAACTGCACGATTGTGCAACATTTTAACCCACAAATATTGGTATTGAATGACTAATCGTTGAAGCTAGAAGTAACTAGAAAAATGTTTTGATTTACTAACAAATCTTTCTTAAGTGTTGAAAAGGAGAGAAACTTTTTTGAAGTATTCTTTTATACTTTTAATGCTTTTTTTCGTATTTTTACTTATTTTTAAAGGAATATCCTTATTAAAAACTTTTAGTTAAGATCTTATTCGCTTTAGTATTCAGTTTTTAAGAGGTGTTAAGCGAATTGAGATTGATTTTTTTCGATAACAAAGCAACTTATCGAGTGTGTCTATAAATCTCTTTTTTAATCAAGAGATAACAATAAGTACGTTGATGGCAATCAGGGATTATCCAGAGCGTCATCAGCTAGTTCGCTTATACGCATATATATTATATATAACAAGTTCTAGGAACTAGTTCTAAAATCTCAATTTTATTGCTAGAAAAATGTTTTGATTTACTTACAAGAGGAAAATGCATATCTTTCAGACTTTTTCTATGTATTCATTTATACTTTTAATTTAAATATTTATTTTATATTTTTAAAGAAATATCCTTATTAAAAACTTTTAGTTAAGATCTTCTTCGCTTTAGTATTCAATTTTTAAGAGTTTTTAAACTTGTGATTGATTTTTTTCGATAACAAAGAAACTCTTCAATTGTGTCTATAAATCTCTTTTTTAATCAAGTGATAATTGATAATTTCATTGAAGGCAATCAGGGATTACCCACAGCGTCTTCAACTAGTTCGCTTATACGCATATATATGATATATAACTAGTTGTAGGAACTAGTTCTAAAATCTCAACTTTATTCCTAGAAAAATGTTTTGATTTACTTACAAGAGGGAAATGCATATCTTCCAGACTTTTTCTATGTATTCATTTATACTTTTAATTTAAATATTTATTTTATATTTTTTAAAGGAATATCCTTATTAAAAACCTTTAGTTAAACTCTTCTTCGCTATAGTATTTAATTTTTAACAAGTGCTAAACGAATTTTCGATTTTTCGATAACGAACTAACTCTTCGATTGTGTCTATAAATCTCTTTTTTAATCAAGCGATAATATAAATTTCGTTCAGGGCAATCAGGGATTACCCACAGCGTCATCAACTAGTTCGCTTATATGCATATATATATTATATAACTAGGAACTAGTTCCAAAATCTCAACTTTATTACATTCTAAACCTGAACTCTCTCGGATTTGAGAACATATGTTGCGAAGTAACTCGTAAATCTGACCAACTGCTTAACAGTTGCGTCTGGACACACTTCGCGCACACTTTTCTCTCTCTCCCTCTCTCACCCTACTTCTTGTTAGCTAATTAAGTGACAACTGTTTGTTGTTGTTGTTGCCACAAACACTTTAAGAAGCAGGCAACTCAAGTGGGGCAACCGACAAAAGAACAAGATCTCAGATCAATGCCGACTCGAAAGTATGTTGCATGGCATATGTGCCGTGAAAATACCAACAACAACAACTGTATACTCTATCCCTTACCCTTACGCCTAACCCCAACCCCCTTGCCCTTGGCTGTATAGTTTGTAACCCAATCGAGTCGCATATATATAACGTCTGCTGCGAGCTCAAAACTAATTTTCCAAAAACTGCGCGTTAAAATGCCACATAAATTATACAAAAGCGAAACACCCCCGCTGCCAGTAAGGAATAGGGGTAGGGGTAGGAGTAGGAGTAGGAGTGGGGGGTGGACGCGTGCCACAAGCGAGCGCAGCGGGTCAAAAATTGCAAAAGCGGCAAATGCGCAACATTCGAAATGAAAAATATTTGAAACCAAAAATTTTACAATTGTTGGCGATAATGCTGCAACCGCAGACGTTAAGCAGACACAGCGGGTGGCAAGAACAAGCGGCAGAGAGGGGGTGGTGGCAGCAAGGGAGTAAGGTAGAGAGCTGGAATGAAAATGTGTAATGGGAGATGGCCAACTGGGAAACTTGTGTGTCCAAAGATACTTTTGCACAATTAGCCAATGACCTCGACAGCTGTGTGTGTGTGTGTTTGAGGGGGTGTGTGTGTGTGTGTGGCACACACATCACGTGCGCAGACTAACTATCGATTGAGTCGTCGTCGTCGTCTTGGTCGGAAGCTGCGTGTCTTGAACTCTTGACCCCGCTCTCTCTCTCTCTGTGTGTGTGTGTTGACGGCTTGTTTGTTTCATTCTGCTTTATATACAAATATTCGTAGCAAAACAAAGCAACAAGGAGAGCAAAAAGAGGCAGAGAGCAAGCCTTAATGCTATGTTTAAGTTTCAGAATTCATCAAATGTACAATTTGCCAATTGAAACTTGATTAAGCAAACTTAAATACTTGAAATAAGTAAAAAAAATCGTTGAGAAAATTTAATTTCTATATTTTCCAAGCATGGAAACATCTTAAATAAGGATGTTCTGTCTTAGAATATCTTAAGAAGAAAGAAAATCAAGTTAATATAGTATAATGAAATCAGTTTTATAACATTTTTGTGCCTTTTGTTATTTAGGATAATCGATTTATATGAAATCGAATATCGAATATAAATCTTTTTGAAGTTTTTGTTACTTTGACTTGAAAACTTTAACTCAAATTGAATGCAAGCAATGATATTTTGGGAACGTAGTTAAAAACTAAGAAGGGGCGTCATTAACGGAAGTTAATTTCCGTAACGATAACGATTAATCGATAAGTGTTGCTCAGTGTTTGTTTTGCAGCTCCCCCTACATTAAGATAGCTGGAAGCTTTATGGTCAGCTTCTTGGAAAACTGGTCATAACATGACAGAACACAACACACGCCCTCTTTTTGTATTTCTGACCACTTCACACACACAATCACACACACACATTCACCCATTGATAAGTCGAGACAGAAAAGCTTCGTTCTTTGGTTTCTTGTTTTCAGCTAGTTCTTGTTATCAGGCAAGAGTAATGAGCTCATTGCGACAATGACTAAAAATAATCCACAAAAACCAAATAAAAGGTTGTCGTCAAACGGGGCAAAAAAGAAAACCAAAACACATCCAAATATTCAATTTAAACGCTATTGTCGATCGATTAAACTATTAGAATCAGAACGCATTGTTCTTGGTTTCTCGATGACGAAATTTGTTTACTCCGAACCAAAATTTTAGAGCATTACGTGCAGGTGTTTGCAGATAAGCATTGGAAATATCAGTGTGTGTGAAGGAGATAAGTAAATCGTGCGACTATAACTATATGTATTTATGGAAATCATGCGACTCGGACATATATAATCGGTGATTGGGTGTAGAAGATAATGCTTTGAACGGAAACTTATAACTATTTAACTCAAAAGATGAATTAATCTAATAAGGATACGATTTAGAGCTCATTAAAATCATCAAACTTCTACATCGGGAGTATAGTACTATAGCTAATTCAGAGATCTTCAAACCTATATACCTTCCTTATGTTTTTATCGGTTTACAACATTGTATTCAACTATTTGTAGTTTAATCACATTTTGATAAGCAGCAAATAAATCGAAAAAATAAAACTCATTCCTATTTTTACATGGTCATTTTTTTGAGTTCTTGAAATGCGTCTTTACTAACTGTGTTTTATGATGGTCTTAGTTAACAATTACAACAACAGTTAAAGTCGTTCGAGTCGAATAGTTCTCTCTTTGGGTACGACAACAAGTGCTCGATTAAGTGGGTCGCCTCATTACGGGGCGAATAATATAATAATAGTTGATATTTATGACAGGAAAACCTGAGCTTAGGAAAAGGGGACTTTTTTCGTAGAGGAATCGAGTGAATACCAATATAATTGACATTCATTTTTATATCAAGTTTATGAACTACATAAAGGATATTCTAATTGATATATCATACAGCAAGAGTTAAGATTCTTATGATCCAAAGTATGGGATATTTGAGAATCTCCCTTTAAAAGTGCAAACATTAAGCTGAAAACCTAAGTTCAAGTGAACTAAATCTTACCAATCTTTGATTTGGATGGACTTGAATCAACTTAAATATGTTCGATATCAAGTTTAAGAACTATTTAAAGGGTATTCTAATTGATATTGTATATGAAACAGCAAGAGCTAAGATTCTTATGAACCTAAGTGTATCAAAAATAAAGATTTTTGTGAATTTCCTTTTAAAAATTAAAGTATCAAGCTGAAAACTTAAGTTCAAATGAACTACATCTTATCACTTGTTCGATAATTTGATTTAGATTGACTTGAAACAGCTTCAATATGTTCTTCTTAAGAATTTCTTATAGTTAAATCGAATTCATTTGTATTCAAATATAATGAAGATTGACTTGAATCAAGTTAAACATGTTTCGATATCAAGTTTATTAACTAACTAAAGGGTATATTGATGGATATTATATATGCAACAGTAAAGGAAAAGTCAAAGAAAGTGTATCAAATGTATAGGATTTTGTGAATCTAAACTCAATCTTATCATTTTTTCGATTTAGATTGGCTTAAACCAACTTAAACATGTTCGAAAAACATTGTTAAGCAATTCTTCTTCGATTTCTTATAGTTCAATCACATTAATTAATATTCAAATATAATGTAGATTGAATTGAATGAACCTAAACATGTTCGAAAAACATTACTAAGCAATTCTTCAACATTTTTCATAGTTCAATCACATTCATTAATGTGCAAATATAATGTAGATTGACTTGAAAGAACTTAAATATGTTCTTTCCAAACATATCTTATAGTTAAATCACATTAATTTGTATTAAAATATAATGAAGATTGACTTGAATCAACTTAAACATGTTCGATAAGCAATTCTTCAACATTTCTTATAGTTCAATCACATTAATTAGTATTCAAATATAATATAGATTGACTGAAATCATGTTAAACATGTTCATAAAGCACTTCTTAAGCATTCCTTATCTTAAAATCAGCTTAATTAATATTCAAAAATAATGAAGATTGACTTGAATAAACCTAAAAATGTTCGAAAAATATTGCTAAGCAATTCTTCAACATTTCTTATAGTTTAATCACATTAATTTGTATTCAAATATAATGAAGATTGACTTGAATAAACCTAAACATGTTCGATAAGCATTTCTTTAACATTTCTCAATTTAAAATCAGCTTAATTAATATTCAAAAATATATATAATCGTTCGCAAAACTTACATCGATTCTGCATCAGATGGACGGCAGCGTCTCGGGCGCTGTTTGTGTTTGCTTTTAGCAGATCATGCTTTAAGGAATTGTTGTTATCCTCGGGACTAGCTGAGGGCCAATGTAGCTCCGACATAACCATTTTCACACAGCACAAGGCCAAATAGTTTTTTTTTGGTTTTTAAAGGATATGTTTTCAATACTTGCTTTTAGTTCTTATTGTCACAAAGCTTATTGCTTCAAAGTTTCTTCACTTTCTTTCTTCTCACACACACTTTTAACATTTACGTCAAACTCTTTTTCGCTTATTTTATTAGATTTTTGTGTCTTTGGGTTTTTGGTTTGGTTAGCGCCGGTTTTGCGTCCAAACGCGTTCGTGTTTCGTTCGAAACTGACAAACGGCAGAGCGTTTTGATCTGCCAGGACGACTAAAACTCAACTCGACTCGAAACGGTTTGTTGTTGCTGATGGCTAATCGTCTAGGCCGGGCTCTTGATAATAATGCTGACGATGATGTTGATGTTGATGATGTTTTAACTCGCTCTCTCTCTCTGTGTTTCTCTCTCTCTCACTGCCACCGGCATTGACTTAGTTTGAGTGCGAGTTTTGAGTTCAAAATTTGTGTTTTTGCGCCCAAAACAAAATAATAATAACACAGCGTCTAAAATCAGGGGAAGGTTTTTGCCCGTTGTTGCTGTTGTTGATTTTTTAGCCACCCCAAAAAGCGTTTGGTAAGGGTTGTTTTGATATGCTGTCTGTTATAAAAAATGAGCGTTTTGTGCTTTTGCTTTTTACTTTTTTTTCTTTGTTTTTTTTTTTTTTTTGATAAAAAACACACGAGAGCTGAGAGCTGCACGATGTGCTTCGCAAGAGTCAACGCGTTTAACTGGTTTCACGTCGGCGCGCCAACTGCACTTGGCTCCAAAAACCACACACAAACACACACACATACACACACAAACACACACACAAACACACACACACACACATACGAGTACAACAACTGTGGAAGCTTGTGCATGAGTTGAGCTTATACAGAACAGCGTATTGGTCGCGCGCTCTCTCTCGCTCGCTCGCTCTCCCATTCAATGTGTGTGTGTGTGCGCACGCTCACTATTTTATTTACCGTTCTAGTTAGAAACGAACACGTTCCACATTCAACGAGGAGAAATGAGCGCGAGCGCGAGCCTTGAGTGAGTGAGATTGCGGTTTTTGCATTTGAGCCTAACTAAACGAGAGTGTATGAGAGTGTGAGTGTATGAGTGCATGTGTGTGTGTGTTTGTGTGTTTGTGTGTGTTTGCTGCTGCTGCTGCTCCAACATTTTATACGTTTTAAAATTTTACTACAATGTCTTGTGAGCTTATGTGTGTGTGTGTGTGTCGTTCGTTTTGTTCGGCTCGGCTGCCGTTCGTTGGATACTCCATTGTCATTGTACATGTATGTGTGTGTGTGGCGTATGCGTGCGCTTGTTTGGGGTGTGGCTTAAAATTTAAATTTAGCTTTCAAATGGCGTTGGCGTCGCGCTGCGTCCTCTATGTGTGTGTGTGTGTGTGCGTGTGTGTATGTGTATGCATATTATTTTATGATTGGCGCACACGCCTCAAAATACGACTCAAAACTTTCGTGTGTCTCTATGTGTGTGTGTGTTGTGTGCTATGTAAAAATATTTTAAAGCTTGCGTCGCTGCTGACGTCGACGGCAGCAGCGCTGCTCCATTGTCGTCTGCCTTTGCTCTTGCTCTTTGTTCTTTTATTTGCCATTCATATATGCACACACATGGTGCCGCACCTCCCCTCCCCCGCCCACCCATCGCCAACCACTGCCGAGCTCCCTTTGGGACTCTGCCACCCACTTTGCGTGGCGTCTTTTGCCTCAGCTTCTGCGCTTTTTCATTGCTTTTGTGGCACTTCGTTTATTATTATTTTGATTTGTTTTAAATTTGATATACATTTTCATATATATATTTACATGTGATATATGAAAAGTTCCAATTTAAATTCATTATAATTATTAAAATGTATTTAAAAATAAAATATATAAATATTTATATATTCAAAATTTCACTATTAAAAATGAAAAATAATTTTTTTTATATTTTTTATATATTTATATATTCAAAATTAAAAATAATTTTTTCTAGTAAAATGTATTTAAAAATAAAATATATATATATTTATTTATTCAAAATTAAAGTATTAAAAATTAAAAATAATTTTTTTTATATTTTTTATATATTTATATATTCCAAATTTCAGTATTAAAAATTAAAAAAAAAAATGTTTCTAGTAAAATGTATTCAAAAATAAAATATATACATATTTATATATTCAAAATTTCAGTACTAAAAATTAAAAATAATTTTTTCTAGTAAAATGTATTCAAAAATAAAATATATATATATTTATATATTCAAAATTACAGTATTAAAAATTAAAAATAATTTTTTCTGGGAATTATTATAATTTTTGAAAACACATTCAAATATTTTTGCATATCTAACTGCCTTTTAAATGAAAATTCTGGCTATAAATAATTTTTATTTGTTTCTCATTAACCTTTTTGACTCTTTAACTCCGATTTCAACTGCAGGCAAATCAAATTTGAAGCCCGAAAAATTATTTTCTTATGAATATAAAAACATGTTCTTAGAAAACTTTTCGAAATCAAGACAAACAAACGAATTATAACGAAAAGTCAAATTTCAAGGTGACCAAAAATTAAAAACAAGATTTTTTTCCTTTCTTCTTTCAAATGCATGCACTGTATATATAAATAATAATAAAAAACTGCTTCAACTGCAACTGCAACTGCAGCAGGTAACACATTTTTTTATGATCACAAAAACAACAACAACAAAAAAAAATCATAAAAAATTTGTTACAAAGTCATAAAAAAAGTGAAGAAAAAGTGCAGTTTGAGCGTTTTTTCAGGTAACTAAATTCGTACAAATTCATTTGTCCTGCTTGAAGGCATTTAACGCCCTGAACAGGCGCAACGCTTCCGTCACTGAAAACAAGCCAAAGAGAGGGTATATAGGGTAGCTGAATACACTGTTTATGAAATATGTATGAGAAAAAATCGTAAAAATACTGATTTTAAGATTTAGGCGAATTTTATAAAGTTTGTTTTTTTATGTTTTGCACTTTTACAGGGTATCATGTAGTCGTGCCCATGCCATATGGATTATATATGATTTTTAAGCATATAATATTTTTTCCTTGATAAATAAAATATTTAAAACAATTTAGAGGGTATCCATATGGATTATACATGATTTTTAAACAGATAATATTTTTTTCGCGATGAATAAAATATTTAATATATTTTTACAGGGTATACTGTAGTCGAACCCACGCCACACTTAAGTAATCCGCATGGATATATATGATTTTTAAGCAGATAATATTTTTTCCTTGATAAATAAAATATTTAATATATTTTTACATGGTATCCTGTAGTCGAACCCTTACTCAATAGTAGTTTAGTTCATTTTTTGCGCTTCTTGCGTTTTTTACGATGCACACACACGGCCCTATAGGCTACTCCGTGGCTGTAAATTGCGGCGATTTCCGCGTAAATCATAAAAAATTTACTATATCGTAGAGGAGAGATATACCTTACTGCATTGTACCCTCAATATACCCTGTAGAGTGTGTGTGTGTGTGTGTGGAGGATGCTGTTGGGTTGAACATGTTAATTAGGCCTCGCAGCGAAACGACATTGGCTACTGGTTCTGAAATAACTCTCACGTTCACAAGGACTCGCTAAAAAGGCTAAGAAAAACAAAAAAAAAGGGAAACAGAACACAGAGAGATAGTTTGTTTCGGCCTTTGACTTACTGACCGAACGTTTGACTTTCGTTCGAGTTCGCATTTTGGCCATAAAAAAAAAATATGGGTTACTCTTTTGGGAACATCCTTCAATCAACATCGTAAACCTTGCCTTATTGCCGAGAATTACTTAAGTCAATATAAGTCTTGTTGTACCATAAAAAAAGTCGAGAAAATCGTTTCCCAAGTAGTTTTCGGATGCATTTTATTAGGGCAAAATATTTTAAAAAAAACTAAAATTGTTAAACACAACTAAAAATCATAAAAAACGAAAAGGAAAAGTCGAAAAAATAATGAGAGTAAAAAAGGGAAATTCTTGTGGGTACTAAAAGTAGTTGAAGTTGGAGAACGTATTCGGACAAATTTGTTGTTCACTTTCGTCTAAAAGTGAAATGTCTAATGAAGAAGTCATAAAGCGTCGTCGTGTATCCCAAATTTTGAGTATTTTCTCCTCTCTCCAACTTGTGACTTTTGATTTTTAGTGCCGCATAAACGTGTTTGTGTGTGTGGCAAATGAATACAGAATGTTGCAAGCGATTTCTTATCTAGCGATTTTTAGATGAACCACAAAGTTGATTTTAAAAACTACAAGAGAACCTACAAAAGAACTAATGAATGAAAGTTGTTTTCTCGGGAAGAGTTCGGAAGTAAACAACTATTTTAAATAATAAAAATTGTTAGAAATTTAATGGAATTCCTTGAAACAAACTATTAATATAACACTATACTCTTTATATATATATATATTTATATGTATATATATTTATTTATATTTATATGTATATATATATTTATATTTATGTGTATATTTCCTTTGTTTATTTTATTTTACTTTTAAATCAAGCCTTGAAATCCAACCACCCTTAAACTGCCATTCAAATCGAGTAAATTCTGCAGTAAGTGAATTTTGGTGATAAAAATCGCATTTTTGGCAATAAATTTTCATGAATTTCGAACCATTCACGAGTCATAGGGTGTTTAGCACCCTTTTTTCGAAGTGCAGTACCTCAAACTCACCCCCGCTTAAGCAAAGTGATGAGTGCAACCGTTAATTAAATTTGTCATTCAGCTTGAAAGGATCAAGAAATAGTCAAATGAGAACTCCTTCTGTTCTTAAATAGTTATTGCACTACCGGAGATAAGTAAGATAGTTTGCAGTACCGGAGATAAGAAAGATAGTTTGCACTACCGGAGATAAGTAAGATAGTTATTGCACAACCGGAGATAAGTAAGGTAGTTTGCAGTACCGGAGATAAGTAAGATAGTTATTGCACTACCGGAGCTAAGTAAGATAGTTTGCAGTACCGGAGATAAATAAGATAGTTATTGCAGTACCGGAGATAAATAAGATAGTTATTGCACTACCGGAGATAAGTAAGATAGTTTGCAGTACTGGAGTTAATCGGATAGTTCGCAGGCTCAAAGATAAGTTAATCTAATAGTTCGCCGGCTCAAAGTTACGCCAGCTTGTCTAGTCTGATTGTTTTTTGGCGCGAGTCTGAATGGAAATGATTATTTTTTTGAGTTCGAGCATCATTTTTCACAAGAATATAAAAATGTCTTTGATTTAGTTTTTGTATTTTTTTGGGCATGCATATCTCGAATAACCGTTTTGATTCGGCTTTGTTTGGTAACATGATGAACGACGATGACATTCAATGACATCTAGAGTTTTTATTTATGTGCCAGGCAATTGCTTTCCTTCTCACTTTTTTGGGTAAAAAAAGGACGAAATCAATTGCGTTGTCAACGTAGGAAAATATTCCAGCTAAAAAAAGGTAGAAAACAAAGAAAGGAAGGAACAGCAACAACAAGAATAAGGAACACGTTTACGCTTTACGGTACTTTGCGTGCATTTGACACCCCTCCGAAAGGACAAGCCAGG
This sequence comes from Scaptomyza reducta, assembly GCA_035044485.1. Lineage (NCBI taxonomy): Eukaryota > Metazoa > Arthropoda > Insecta > Diptera > Drosophilidae > Scaptomyza > Scaptomyza reducta. The sequence continues at coordinate 116,284 of JAWNNV010001324.1, read as the reverse complement.
ACACTTGGGCAAGCACTCTCTCTCGCTCTCAGGTAGACTACGTTTCCTTATCGCTTATATATGCATAATGTAAGGAACAGATTTGTGTATTTAGATGCGGGGCCGCCTTGTTCCAACCCCTAACCCCACCTTTAGTTCAGTTTTTCCTCTTTTCATTTTTTCTCTTTTTTATATAAATGCAATTTTTTGCATGAAAATTTTGTTTTTCCTTGTCGAGGGTCGATTTTTAGGGAAACTTTTCGTGTTTAATTGCGTTTTTTCTTCGCTAACATTTTTTGATTTATTTTTGCAGCTCTTGAGATTATTTTTTGTAGACTTTTTTCATTTAATTTTTGCCTTTGGGTTTTCCCACGAGTTTTAAAAGGTAAAAAATAAATCAATTTTAAATCTCTTTGCATCTTTTTTTCGGTTTTGGCAAAGAATAGTTTCATAATGAGAAAGTTTCTGTGGGTTGAAATTGTTTATCTTTGATTTTAAGGACTTTTCTTGGGATTTAAAGCTGAAACTTTTGGGTTGATATATGTACAAGGAACATTTTCAAACCCAATCAAATATTTTAACTAAGTTTTAAGAGTTTTTTTTTTTAAAATATTTTAACTAATTTTTAGGAGTTTTTTAAATATTTTAACAAAGTTTTAAGAGCTTTTTGGAATATTTTAACTAATTTTTAAGAGTTTTTTTTTGAATATTTTAACTTATTTTTAAGAGTTTTTTTTTGAATATTTTAACTAATTTTTAAGAGTTTTTTTTTTGAATTTTTTAACTAAGTTTTAAGAGTTTTTTTTTGGAATTTTACTCACCGTTTTGTGGCTGCAACTTAAAGCATTGCTCCAAATCGCGCACATCCTTGCTCAAGTGTTCGTAGAGCGTTTCATCCTGATACGTATACTCCTCACCCTCACCCTGCACCTCTTCGTCCACCTCCTCCTGCTCCTCCACGGCTTGCTGCTGATGCTGCAATTGTTGCTCCTGTTCCGATTTGATTGTATGAAAGGGTGACAACAATGTTGCAGGACATTTGACGCTGCCGCCGCTACTGTTGCTGTTGCTGTTGTTGCAGTTGTTGTTGTTGTTGTTGACAACAGTTGATTGCACTAGTGTGTAGTTCAGCTCCCCCTCTGCTTCTGGCTCGTCCTTTTGCTCCTGTTCCATGTGAGTGAAGCTGATTCCTTGATTCGCGCTGACATCGCGCATATTCGCGTCAGCATTCTCGCTCGTTAGCCGTCTCACGCTTTTCGCCACGTCCCGCGGACACCTCGCCAATTTTAAGTTAACTGTAAACACGAGACAGAGAGAGAGAGAGACGCCATTTTGTGAGGTGAATATTCAATTTGCATGCGAACGAACCAATCACAACAAAGTTCTTATCACACATTCGAAAGCAAAGGGTTGCTGCTTTACATAAACAGTTATGATTACCTTACCTCCCCTCCCCAGCCCCTTCGAAATCACAGCAACCCTTTTTTTAACGGCCTCGCCGCCATTTGAATAAGCTAGGCATAAAAAAAACTCCTCCCCAGAGACTCATAAAGAAAGGGGTTGATTTACATAATAAAAAACTCGGAGTGGATTTCATTTTAATATTTCCCCCGAGGGTTGCTCCTTGCGCACACTCCATGACCTGATAAAAAACACAGCGTTAGGAACTCAAACTTACTGAGGATTGGCCGAAGTGGCTCAACATGTGGCCCCCCTTCCCCCCACCCCCCTTGGTTTGCAATGTGCAAAAGGCGTTGAAGCGGCAGGATATTATGCCTGTCAAGCTTTTGTGTGCTGGAATTTCCTCACTTGAAAAGCAGCTCATATGGAAATAATTCTTGGAAGAAAAGTTTGAAGTGTGAAAGTTGATGGGTTTGAAGATTGCAGTGAATGAATTTTGAGGGTGAAAATTGCTCAAGAAAATTTAAGTTATGAGTGTGAAAGGAACGATCTCGAGAGAGTTATAAGAACTTAACTTAACATCAACAATTTGATTGGAAAATATTTTTTAAAAATAGCAAAAATATTTTTTAAAAAAAAAAATATTAAATATATATGTAGAGTAGCTAGAAAATTGAAGTTATGAGTGTGAAAGGAAGGATCTCGGGAGAGTTATAAGAACTTAACTTAACTTCTTCAGCAATTCGATTGGAAAATATTTTTCAAAAATAGGAAAACTTTTTCTTTTTTTTTGAGGGAATATATATATTTTTTTTTTTGAATTTTTTTTCAGTTTTTTATTAGTTTATTTGGAATATATTTTTTAAAAATAAGAAAAAATATTTTTTTTAGGGAATATTTTTTTTAAAGTTTTTTATTAGTTTATTTGGAAAATATTTTTGAAAAATAGGAAAACTTTTTTTTTTTGAGGAAATTTTTTTTTTTTTTGAATTTTTTTTTTAGTTATTAGTTTATTTGGAAAATATTTTTTAAAAATAGGAACAAAAATTTTTGAGAGAAAATATTTTGGAATTTTTTTTTTTGGTTTTTATTAGTTTTTTTTATAAGGATACACGAATCTCTAAATTTCTTAAGTTTTTCGAATATTCTCTCTTTTTAAATCTCTAATCTACGCTTTCTCCATTCGCATAATCTTTACACCTTATGTCTCAACGATTTTAGTGTCGCAAAATGTGTTTTAGCTTGCGATATTTGTGACCAATTTCTCGCTTCGTCGAGTAGATCCTCGTTGCTTGTTGCCTGTTGCGTATTCTGTGTTCTAAGAACGTACCGCCGCCAAGGATAATGCAACCTTGCTGTGATATATTCCTTCCCTCCCTCTCCCTCGCCGCTAAGCCACTAACATATTGGCTATTAAACAGAAGCAGAGATCAGGAAAAAAAAAGTAACAAAACAAAAGCGATGAAATTATTAGATTTTTTTACCGTTTGACAGAAGATTTGTAGAAGAATTGATTGCCCAACAATTACAAGGAAGTGCCACCCAACACAAAAAAGGACGAAGCAAAGATGAACATAAATCGAATGTCAGTTATTTTTTCGGGTTTTAATTAAGTACCCAAAGTGAGAAGAAGAAGAAAAGGCCAACCTGCAACATCAAAATTGTATGCGTTGTTTGTCCTTTGGCCAGGTGTAAAACTAACACAGAGACTGAGAGAGTGAGTGAGAGGGAGAGAGAGAGTAGGAGGAGGTGTTTGTTCTCGATACTCTTCTCTCTGTCTGCAGCGTGGGAACAGCAGCTTGCGTAAGGACAATGCCAAATATGCCCGAACCAAGTGCAATTTGTGCATTGTCCTTTTGCGAACAAGTCACATACACGTGAATAAGAAGAAGAAGAAGAAGCAGAGCGATTCGCCCCGCTGCGTAATGGTCACAAAGTGTAACTGTAACAGTTGCACAGTTGCGTTGATGATCGGCTGCCTTGCATTGTGATTTGTTTGCCGATTATCTCTTTGTTCAAGTGCCAAGCAAAAAGAAGAAGAAGAAGAAAAAAGCATAATTTATTGCATGCTTCTTCTTCGTTTTATGTGCTGCTCTCTTTTGTTGTCGCGCACACAAACAAACATAGGCAGCAACCACAAAACTCAGACCGCCCAATGCATGTCCAAGTCGTTAGGCCAAGCATAACATATGTACACACACACACACACACACACAGATATGTACTCAACAATAAAAGCTCAGAGCTGTTGTTGTTGCTGCTGCGCTCATTTAAATAGCGGGACCCACACTCGTGCTCTGTTTAATGCGCTCTCAACACGCAAGCATCGGCCTTTGCATACGGCTCGGCTCACACCCCCGCTCTCTCACTCTACCACCCGCTCACTCTCTTTCTCAATGCGTTCGGCTCTTGTCTCTCCACACGCCTTTACACACTTCGCTGCTCGTTTGCATAAATTTCGTACCAGGCACCGCACTCTCTACCTCTCTCTCTCTCTCTCTTGCATTCGTTTACGCGTTTTGCATGCGCAGGTGCAGCGGCTCGTGACGTTTGCCGTTGTTGTTTTTTTTTTTGCTGTGCTCGCGCTTCGTGCGTTTTGTAATTGTAGTTATTTAGCCCAAGTCGCGGCACTTTATACGTACGTAAGTAAAAAACGTAAAAGGCAACAACAGCAGTGAATTGCGTAAAAATGCATTCAAACACATACATACATACATACATACATATATTATTATTATAATATGTATAAATATTTAGTTTAGCTTGTTATTTGCATTTAAATTTTCGGAATGCGTTTGAAAATTGAGTGAAAATCTGTTTTGCGAGTTGCCAGCCCCGTTAAAAAAAATGCGATAATTATGGGGGCGGCGATAGAGGGTAACTTGACTCACTAAGTCGAAGGCGTTAACCCTGTTTTGGGTTTTAGCTACTGTATAAATTTTAGTTAGTTGTATATTATTATAATAACTACGTTTGTTTTAAATGCATGAAAAAATACGCATACCAAATAATTATAGTATATACTGCGTGCGTTTTTCATATAAACTGTTTTTCTTAATCATATTCCAAATAAACCTCTTCGAACTCAGGAACTACCACAGATTTCTCTATGAAATTTGGTGAGTGCATTTCCACAACCATTATATCGTTATATGTATGCGTTTTTTATATAAACTGTTTTTCTTTCCAGATAAACCTCATGGAACTCAGGAACTACCAGAGATTTCTCTGTGAAATTTGGTGAGTGCATTTCTACAACCATTATATGCATGCGTTTTTCATATAGATGTGTATTTCTTAACCATATTATAGATAAACCTCATGGAACTCAGAAACAACCAGAGATTTCTCTGTGAAATTTGGTGAGTGCCTTTCCACAACCATTACAACATTATTTGCATGCCTTTTTCATATAAACTGTATCATATTCCAGATAACCCTCATGGAACTCAGGAACTACCAGAGATTTCTCTGTGAAATTTGGTGAGTGCACTTCTACAACCATTATATGCATTCATTTTTCATATAAATGTGTATTTCTTAACCATATTCTAGATAAACCTCATCGAACTCAGGAACTACCAGAGATTTCTCTATGAAATTTGGTGAGTGCATTTCCACAACCATTAAATCAATATATGCATGTGTTATTCATATAAATTGTATCATATTCCAGATAAACCTCATGGAACTCAGGAACTACCAGAGATTTCTCTGTGAAATTTGGTGAGTGCATTTCCACAATCATTAAATCGTTATATTTATCGTTTTTTGAGTGAAATATTGACCCATATTCGTAGGAGCATTAAAGTTTGTTCTTTCCCACACGAACTCTTTTTACAAAACAGCCCGCAAATATTTTTATTACTTTCGATTTTCGATTTAACAATTTAAAAGTGATTTTTTCCCCGGGAAAACAAACTCCTTTTTATGCAGGCATCAATAATTTCCTGAGAAATCCGTTACTTCTCTCGCATCAAGAGGTTAAAATGTCACTTAAGCCGATTTCAAATAATATATTTTTTCTATTCAATTAGTTTTCCCACTTTTTTGCACATTTTTTTAAGTACAAATTGCGCGCAAATACTAAAAAAATCTAACGAAATTTCCGAATCGCAGCTGCCTTTACAATCGAAAAGGGGTGGATGTTTGGAGTAGGTTTCGGGAGTATAAAATTTCAACCCTATTTTGCATGCAAGGACGAATGATTTTTTTTTAAAAATGATAAGCAAAAAAGTGAAACAAAATGAAAATGAAAAATCAAAAAGGATCGTATATGGAGAGTAACAAATAAAAAAGGGCTACCCGAAAAAAAAAACAATATGGAGTAGTGTGGCATAAACAGATATCATTGTATGTGGCACGCAGTTAAGGTTAGCAAATGAAAAAGACTAAGCTGAAGCGTGCTAAAAACGCACCTTTTGCCACATATGTACAGGGTATGGGGTATACAAATATACATATATGTAGGTTGCACCCTGGTGTTGAACCCATGCCGAAAGGATTTCTCGTTGAGCGTGCAGCGCATGCGCCCTTTTTAGCTGCCTCTTTCTCTTGATAGTTGTTGCTGTTGTTGTTTATTGTGTAACCCAATCCGCGTGTTAGGGCAACCCTATACACTCGCCATCCCTTTCTCTCAAATGTGTGTGTGTGTTTTTGATTTGTGTCGCTAAATGTGGCGGAACTTGAGCGAACGACGCATTTATCATCATTAAAGGCGTTCCACAGTCACAGGATGAGTTTTGAGTTACTCCTACTCCTACCCCCTCTCTCTCTCTCTCTGTTCTCCACTACCCCCATGCTATGCATACCCTTTCGTACTTTTAGCACACGCCGCATTCTGATCCTTTCACTTTTGCTCGAAAAGGCTTGCTGCTGCGGGTTTTTGTCAGCTTTGCCAGCTGGTCTCTATTTGTATAGAAATTTAATTTGACATGCAAACATGGAGCTAACGGGAAGGGGGGGAACTGCAGTGAAAGGATTCTGTCAACAGCGAGTCGAGATCTGGACTTCCTTGCGAAACAATCTGTTTTGTAATTCGAGCCAAAAGTGAAAGTAATTTGTGACAAATTTCCATTTCTAATTTTTCCAGCCCCTCATCCTTCTCTCTCCTCACTCCAAAAGTGAAAGCCATGCAAATGTTTTTCAGCTGTTTCCCCTTTATTTTCACTTCTTCTCTTCATATATTATTATTATTTGCCTTGCGATTTTTCGTCTGGCAATGTGGAAGAAATCTCCGCAAGACATTTGTTAGCTCAAAATGTTAACAATCAAAATTAATGGGGCCTGAAGTATGAAAACTATTATTTATATAATATAGTACAGCTTTTTTTGTGAGCATAAATTAAATTTAGATGCTTAGCCAAGATACGTGTTAAGTGCATAATTATAGGTATAGACTAGTCACTGGACTAGGGGATAGGGTCAGTGAGCCAGACGGAAATATTTGGAATGGGGAAAAGACTCGTAAAAAAATGGGTTACATGTATGGAAGTTGTTAAAGCTAAAAATGTAATTGATTTATTACTTGATTAATATTTTTATTATTATTTAGCTGTTTTAATTGTTTTTTACATGTTTCTTAAAAATCGTTCATTACCAAGTAACCCATTATTCACACATGATTCCATCACTTACGCATGTGTTAACTAAAACCTATATAGAAACATATTTGATTACTTTCTTATTATTATTCAGCTGTTTTAATTGTTTTTACATATTTCCTAAAAATCGTTCATTACCAATTCACCTATTGTTCACACATGACTTCATCACTTACCCATTGTTGACTAAACCTATATAGAATCAATATTTGATTACTTTCTTATTTTATTTAGTTTTTAATTGTTTTTACATATTTCCAAAAAATCGTTCATTACCAATTCGCCTATTATTCACACATGATTTCATCAGTTACCCATGTGTTGACTAAAACCTATATAGAAACATATTTGATTACCTTTTTATTATTATTTAGCTGTTTTAATTGTTTTTACATATTCCCAAAAAATCGTTCATTACCAATTCACCTATCATTCACGCATGATTTCCTCAATTACCCATGTGTTAACTAAAACCTATATAGGGACATATCCCAAGGAAAACGGTTCATCTGCTTGCCCCTCTGACTGTTGAACAAAAAGTCGATTTATGTCCCAGAATTCCCTTCAATTTTCAACTTTTCAATTACAACACTAGACAACTGGTCCAGACAATCAAATTATTGGCTCAATATCCGTTCGCAGGATGCACACACAGAGCGAGAAGAAGGATAGACAGAACCCACGCACTGTTTTGTGTTTATGTATATGTGGAAGGAAGGGTAGCTTCCTGCGTCGGCAATCTTACTTATAGCCTGCTGTCTCTCTGGTATTTTCTGGCCAAAATACAATTAGATTTCGTTTAAATTCGCCTACACTGCGGCACTGTTGCACACAGCAAGAGTAGGGGCTACAAATATTCTAGGGGAGGGCAAAAATCTATTGCGATTTTCAATTTTTGTGCTAGTTGTTTACATTCCCACGTCCTTTTTTGGTGTCTCGAAGGCGCACCTTGCTGCATACAAAGAGTATTCAAAGTGCAGAAATAATAAATAATAATGAGCGCTCATCAATAGGATAATGCGAAATGAGTTCCAGTTCTTCTTCCATTTGGTCCTTCAAGTGTGAGTAATGTTAAGCGACAGTAAAAGTCGTCCTTCTGCTTCGTTTTTTGTCTTTTAGATCCTTCTACCTGCCTTTGCTTTTACTTTTCGCCTTGGGCACTTTCCCAGAGTCTTTAAGGGACAATCTTATGCAAAATCATTCAAAAGATTTGCATGGGAAAGTGTTTTCTCATGCCTTACATTCAATCGAAACAAGTTGGAGAAGGAGGAGGAGAACTGTCGGTTCAAGGTCCTGAGCAGGAAAGTGCAATTTCATGCTGACAGGTTGCAGAATTTTTGGCTTAAAGCGGATTATGAATATTTGAAGTATTCAATAGTTATATTGTGATATGAGAAAGTGGAATCAGAAATGGGAATAAAATAAATCTTATGTTGAGATCCCAATTCCGATTCCGAATGTTTTAGCTATTAACTTAAGATCTACAAAAAAGAAATCTATAATTATTTATATTAATTTTCTTAGCCTTAGATTTTCTGCTGACAGTTTGCAGAATTTATGGTTTAGAGGGGATTATGAATATTTGAAGTATTCAATAGTTATATTGTGATATGAGAAAGTGGAATCAGAAATGGAAATAAAATAAATCTTGTATTGAGATTCGTTTCCGAATATTTTAACTTAAGATCTACAGAAATGTAATCCACAATTATTTATCATACTTTTCTTAGCTTTTGATTTCCTTACTTCGTTTTTTTTATCCCCTTTAAGTTTTCTTCTAACACATTTCCAATAAATTACTTCACATTTTTCTCAGAATTCTCTGCGAACAAATGCCCTTTTTGTTTTAACAAAGTTTGCTTCTTGTTTTAACATAAATCTTAGCTGCACTTGAAATTAACATAGACTTATTAATTCCAGCTATTGTTGCTGTTATTCGTATTATTCATAACATTTTCCGCCTTCCGTCTCCAACTTCCCCCCATCCCTCGTCACATTAGTCATGGTAATTATCCGCTATATAATTGCAATAACAATTAGCACAATTATTGCAATTTACGTTTGTGGTAATTTCAATTTGCAAATTTGCGCTCCTCATTATTTTGTTTTTCCTTCTCTCCACGTTTTATAAAAAAAAACATTTTTTATTTCGTTTTCTGTTTTGAAAATCGTTGCAAAAAGTTGAAATCTAAAAATTTGAAAAGCCAAAAAAATACAGTAGCTTATATGGTTTTTGTATTTGAATTTGGATAACAGTTCAAAACCCTTGTTTTTGGATACCCTTTGAAAGAGTATTTAAGTTTGTTAATATGAAGTGTAGCACAGTTAAATATATTTCTTTGATATCTTAAAGTTATGTACTCTTGATCTGAACTTTGATATCCTTCATTAAAGCCCTGTTTGATCTATCCACCTATCTGCCTAACTATGTGAACTCGGTTGGCTTTGAAGCTATCTTGATGAAACTCGAAAAGTAGTTGTATCTTGGCTTAAATGAGTGCATATGTCAAAATCAGACGGATCCGCTAACTATATCTTATAGCTGTCATGCGAACTTAAGATCAAAAAGTTACTTTTTTGTATGAACTTCGTTTCTAAAAGCAAAATAAGATTACTACTAACATAAAGCTTGTATAGAAAACCGCTGAAAACAGCTTTAAAGCTTACCACGAAATTCGAAATCAAGAAACAAATTTTGAATTCAAATATAATTTTTACATATTTCAACATTTCAGTATTACAATCTATTCAAAATTTTCAAATAATCAACTGAAATGCAGTCTAAGGTATATTTTAATATATATATATAACTGAAATGCAGTCTAAGGTTTATATATGTCTGTATATATAGACATAAATATATATGTAGGGTAGGGTAGAGTATATAAACTTCGGCTTGCTTGATATTTTTCCAGTTTTTTCCACTTCGCTTTGTAAGTTTGCAATTGCAATTTTTCAATTTTGCTTGTAAACTTGCTGCATTTTTCGCACTTCGTCTTAAGTCGGCAACACGCAACTTATTTTTGTTGCACACACACACAGGTACGCTGAGGCAAGTCATAAATATAATGCCAGCCACACCCCACCCTACCCCACCTCCCTCCCCTCTGACTAAGCTCGCCCGCTGTGCTGCTGCTTTTTGCATATTTACGAATGCAAAGCGCGCGCCCCAATTCGTTGCACTTCATAAATTTTTACTAGGCCTTAGACTCGCCCCAGAATGGATGACGCAGGGAGAAGGAGAGGAATACTTGCAACTTGCAACTTGCAACCTGTAGTCGCAGTCCAATTGCTGCAAGAGCAGCATCAACATCAACATCAGCTGTAGCTCTAATTAGCTTTTTACTGTTTGATGCGTGCAGCAGCAACCGAGCAATGCTTTCAACTTTGCCGCATCGTGTGGCAGCCAAAGATCAAAGTCAAGGATCAAAACGTTCGACAACGACGTTGTCCATTGTCTGCCAGCTTGTTATGATGATTCTTCAGCTTCTGCTTCAGCTTCTTCTCCATCTTCTTCTTCTTTGATTCATTCATAATAATGCAATCGAGGAGGCACAAATCAATGCGGCATCAAAAAAGCAAAAACAAGTCAAGCCAAAATGTCAAAACGCAAAAGCGAACAAAACTCAAAAAGCGATACAAAAAAGCCGCTCCAAACCGCTTTGGCTGCCAGCCGCGAACATTATGGCCCCCCCAACCCCAACCCTTCCACGGCTTTCATTGTTTTTTAGCCTGTTTTTTCAGCTTGTTTTTTTGACACTGACCGAGCGATAGATAGAAATGTCAGTCGAGTCGAACTCGCGCTCAGCCAGGCGCTGCCGTAATCGTTATCGTTATCGTTCATCATCATCTCGATCATCATCATCACGCCATTGTCAACAACAGCAACGACAACAGCGTCAACCAGCAACAGCAACATGCAAATTGCAGCTTTATTTAAAGCAGCAACTTTTTGTTTTGTTGACACGAACTTTGATGTTTGAGCTTTTCTGTTTTTGGTTTTTTGCATTGCCTTTTTGGGTCTGACATTGGGCAGGCTTTTTACAGCTGGCCAAATAAACCTTGAAGTTGTTTATCTAACTGTTTTGGAACTTACTTTGGTTTATCGCCAGGCTAAAAGGTTTTGACTGTCTATATCTGTTAAGGCTTTAACAAATGTTTACTTACTTATTTTAACTTCAAGTTGTGCTTTAATCTAATATAAAAGATTTTACCTTCAAGTAATGCCTTTATACTGTTATAAAAGATTTTATTTGAAGCTTTTGCTAAACATTCATTGAACCTTTCTTTTCTTTTGGAAAACTTATTCAATTTAATTGTAGAAAAAATATTTAGATTATTTTTAATTTGCAGTTTTTAAACTTCGTTTTAGCATTGCAATATCAATTAGGCCAATCTTACCAATTAGACGGATTTTAATTACGGCTTTTAGAGCCAAAGGCCAACAGCTTTCTCAGCTGTTGTAATATGGAAGAAGCAACAACAACAGCAACAACAACAACAGCAACAACAACAGCAACAGCAACATCAAAGCAACAACAACAACAAGCAAAATAATATGTACGCAAATAAGCCAAAGGCAACAGTTGTAATTTTTCAATTGAATGCACAGGCAACAGTTGCAGTTGTTGTAGCAATTGTTGCTGTTGTTGTTGTTTTTGCACGCATATTCGCATTCAGGGTTATAATAAAGCAACAACAAACAACAGAAGAGGGGCGACGGGGATAATTAGCATGCATTGCGATTAACATATAATTAATTGTTGAAATACGAAAAAATAGTAAAAAAAACAAACGAAAAAAAATATTTATCAGCATTTGGCATCGCTTGCATCGCATGCAAAACACATTCTCCCTGTTATAATAATAATGCAACAGCAATAGCATGAGCAATTGCAACTAGAGATTGCCATTAAGCCGACAGCTGTATGCCCTTTTAAATTAAATACTTTGGGAAAGCAAAAAAAAACGAATCTGAAGGAAAAATTTTAGTTTTTGTTCATCATTTTTAAAATATTTCTACTGCAATTATAGATATATATGATACCGTTATATGTTAGAAGCTTAATAAATAATCAAATTTATTTATTAATATTTTTTTTTTGGATTTTTTTAAAAAATTTTTTGTAAAATTGTGCAAAATAGTTAAAATACTTTGAGAAAACAAAAAAAAATCTTTAAGACCAAATTTAGTTTTTGTTTTAAGGAATTGTTTATTTTTAAATGATTTCTACAGCAAAACTGATACCATTATATGTTAGAATCTTGATAAATAATCTAATTAATTGACTAATTTTTTTTTTGGATTTTTTAAACATTTTTTTGTACAATTTTTACAAAATAGTTAAAATACTTTGAGAAAAAAAAAAAAAATCTTTAAGACAAAATTTAGTTTTTGTTTTAAGGAATTGTTTATTTTTAAATGATTTCTACAGCAAAACTGATACCATTATATGTGAGAATCTTGATAAATAATCTAATTAATTTACTAATATTTTTTTTGGAATTTTTTTTAAACATTTTTAAGCCACAAAAACGCTTCAAATCTTTGAAACTAACTCAAATATCAACTAATATCCTTGCTACCCCATGAAGCTTAGAGTATATGAAAGTGCAACAGGTGCAACACTCACACACACACACACACAGCAAACAGCTAGAGAGTCGTGTGCACTAATTAGTTGCACAACAGACCGAAAAAAAATGCAAAAACAAAAAAAAAGATACGCAAATATTTGCGACGCGTTTGCTGCTTTCATAACTGCGAATTGCTGGAAACTGCGCGACGCAAGCAGCAGCAGCGACAGCGACGGCGACAGCGACGTCGGCGTCAGCATTACATTACAGTTTTGTCTCGAAAGTTCAATTAACGCATATTCCTAGTTCCCTGTTGTTGTTGCTGTTGTTGGCCACTTAAGCGCTCAAACAGGCCAGAACGTCTGCGAAAAGAAACGAAACCGAACCGAACCAAACGAAAGACTGAGGCAACGAACTTGCAATCAATATATATGTGTGTGTGATGAAGGTGTTTATGCCACACAGTTGGAGTTGCAGAGCGATTTTAGAGATTGCAATTCGCTGCATATGCAAATTTAGCCATAAATCAGCTAAATCTATGTGCTAAATCCCGCTGAAACGAACGAAACTCCCCGCTGCGATATCGAAATGAAGTTCTCAACAAGATGTGCCCCCGCCCCCCCGCCTGCCACAGCTCAATTATGTTGCACGTTGTTGTTGCACGTTGCTGTTGTTGTTCTTGTTGTCATTGCCATGGCCAACTGCCACTCGGAGGTGGCAATTTATGTATGTACATTGCGCTGCGGCTTATGTGGCAGAGTAGTAAGTAATTAGCAATTGTTTAATTATAGTGCAACATTTCGTTTTGCCTCCTTTCCGGCCTCCTTTTTCGGTTCCTTACCCCCCTCCCTCTCTCCTACCACTTCTTCTCGTTTTGGCTTAACTAATTGCTCTGAAGACAAACGAACTTGGCTTGAGCTGAGCTGAGTTGAGGGAGCGAAACTCGCGAGTGTTGAATGAATAAGATTGTTGCTTTAGTTGTTGTTGTTGTTGCAACTGGCTGACACAATTGCCTGTCAATTGTAATTAGTTGTGCTTTTTGAGCATTGCATTGGACTATTCCAGCTAGCTTCAATGCAGTTATTCCAAAAGGGTTGCTTGGAAAGACTTTACAGTTGCTGCAACTACGGTTTGTAGGGTCTGTTGATTGCGATTTAAAAACCGATTAATAGTTATTAGTATTTAATTTTGTACTTGGTAGTGAATGCTTAATACTCTCTACTACTTTACTCTCCTCTCACAGCCACCTAGCGTTGAGTAGTGGCAGCTCAAGAATAAGAATCGCTTGGAACTCGATTTCCTATAAGCATTTTTTCTCTTCTGATTAGTTAACTTAAGGGATGAAGTTGCCAGGAGCAAAAACCAACAAGAAATCTAAATTCTTCAGAATGGTTGTTACCTTTTTGTATAAATCTTTTATCCGTTAAGTATTCCTTACCGATTTTGATCGAAAACTATATCTACTTAACTTCAAAATGTTAATGTTTGATAGCATTCTATATAAATCTTTTACCCGTTAAAAAAAACTATATCTACTTAACCTCAAAATGTTAATGCTTGATAGCATTCTATATAAATCTTTTACCCGTTAGGTATTCCTTATCGATTTTGATCGAAAACTATATCTACTTAACCCCAAAATGTTAATCTTTGTTACCTTTTTGTATTAATCTTTTATCCGTACTTTTTTCTTACTCACTTTGAGACTGAACTATATCTACTTAAACCCAAACCCTTAGATAAACTATATAAAAAGGAAACACCATTTGTCCAAAGAGTCCAAAAAGCAATAAAAACCTCATCTTAACTAGATCTAAAACTCTATATAACTATAAAATTAAGCTCATCATTAACTTTCAAAACATAAAAAAAAAATATTATAAATTTATTTTGCTTGTAAAACTTCTTTGCTAATCGTGCTTTAAATACACATAATTATTCATTATTATTCATAATTGTAATATCTTTAGCGTCGGATTCTCATAAAACTATATAAAAAATGACTTCACTAAGTATTTATACACTTAAAAAAATATAGCGCCACATACAAATTGCATCATAAAGCAGCAACAGCAACATTCGCAATGGTTTGTCTTTGGCTAGATTGTCTGGCAGTTGTCTGCTTTGGCCATTCAGGTGCAAAAATCAGTTAATAACTCTTTATAACGCCAACAAATAATGCCGGCAAAACTTGCCAGACAACAACAACAACAAGAGCAGGAACCACAACAGCAACATGATTCATCACGCAGACAACAACAACAACGAAGATCTCGTGACAGAAATTGCTGCTGCAGCAAGAGCAACAGCAACAGGCGCACAGCAGCGACATCTAGCGGCGGCAAATGGAGTGTTAAATAACAATTACAACTTTATGAAGTTATTTGCGTCGCTTTTATAGCTGTTGTTTGTTGTTGTTGCTTGTTTGTTATTGCTGTTGTCATTGTGTTTATTGCAATGAATAAAATTTAACAACTGCAGCAAGGAGCGAGAGGAGCGTGAGGAAAGGGAGGTTGGGGGGCCAGCTCTTTTGGCTAATTAGTGCAGGCAGAAGAGCAAAGATCGAAACCTGCTACACAAAAAAAGGGTTTTCAGAAACTAATTTCAGATATGCATCTGCTGTTGCTGTTGTTGCTGTTGCAGCACGCCCTCCATTGTGGCCAAGAGGTCGCCGCCAAGAGAGACAGAAAGAGAGAGAGAGGCTTCTGTTAGCCACAGAGATCGAGTCGAGCCGCAGCAAACTGAATTAAAACCAATCACAGCAACATGCAAAAGAATCTGCAGCAACAGCAACAGCAGCAGCAGGAGCAGCAGCAACATGAGGCATGTTTGGTGCTACACCGATTTGTTTTTGTTGCTTTGACCAGCGTAAAACTTATATACAAAAGTAATATTCGTCATAATCATAATGATAGGCTTTCAAAGCGTAGCAGCAGCAACATCTCTGCAGCAGCAACATCGGCGGCGGCAACAACAGCAACAGCAGCCGCCATGCCAGTTGATTATGATGATGACTCGCGCTCGAGTCCTACCCAGAACGATCAGTGGATGGAGGGGGGAGGGGGGGGGGGGAGGTTGCAATGAGGTCTGGACCACAGCAACAACAACAACAACAAGTCGTCAGTCTGAACGTACGACGTCCGCACGATCCATGCAAATTAAATGAAACGTACGAAGCGAAAGCAACACAAAAAAGTTCCCATGACTCTTGGACTTCAACAGACTTGCAACGAACGAAGGGGGTTGGGGTGGGGGGAGTTTGGGGCACAGGTCCAACGTGCGGCCGCCTCTTGTTGTTGTTGTTGCTTCTTTTTAGCTGCGCCTCATTTTCCCATTCATGCATTCAATTCACTTTAAATGTTGCTGTTGTTGCTTGGTTGCTGTTGTTGTTGCTTGGTTGCTGCTGCTGCCCGCGTTCAAGTGTCATAAATCCTTTGGCTTAATAATATGCACCTTGCCTCAACTCTCGACTTTTAACTTTTCGCCTGTTGTTGCTGTTGCTGTTCCATATGTGCTGTGTGTGTTGCCAGATGCGCAACAGCAACATACTCAATTATGGCAGCAATTGTTGCTGTTGCTCCGCATGTTGCTGGCGTTTATGTGTTGCAATTGTGCCACAAAACTTTTAGTACAGGCTGTTTCGCTTTTTTCCTTATTTCGTTTCGTTTCGTTTACAAAGATTGCTAATAAAACATCAATTGCTGACGTGAATTTGTCTTTAAAAATGTTAGCTTTAAAAAAGCCGGAAAAATACAATTAAAATTGTTTGTGAACATGCTTTAAAGCGTGAATTTTCTTACCTCTTTACAGCATTTAAATAATAAAAGAATTATCTAGAATAATTTTATTGAAGAATTATAAGGAAAGAAATGTTTTTTAAGCTCGTAAAATATTTTTATGTTTAAGGTTAGGTTCGGTTTTATAGGAATTCTACTTTTTAAATTGGTGTCAAATCATTTTTCTGATTTTTTTTGTTGATCAGGAAAAGTTCATTATATTTGAAGTTGGGTTTTCTTCGATTTTAATCGATACATTATTTATTTTCATGACAAAAACTCTTAAGAAGATATTTTATTTATTTTTATTCATATAAACATTTTTTTAAACTGATGCCAAAACATTTTTCTGATTTTCTGTCGATCAACAAAAGTTCAGAAGATTTGAAGTTTGTTTTGGGCTTCGATATATAATCGATAAATTATTTATTTTCATGACAAAAACTCTTAAGAAGATATTTTATTAAACTTGTTTCCTCTTTTTAAACATTTTTTTAAGCTGATGCCAAAACATTTTTCTGATATTCTGCGACGAAGTTCATTAGATTTCAAGTTGGTGTGGCTTCGATATTAATCGATAAACTTATTACTTTTACGACAAAAACTCTTAAGAAGATATTTTATTTAACTTTTTTCCTCTTTTTAAACACTTTATTAAGCTGACAAAGAAAAGTTTTTGAGATTTTAAGTTGGTTTGGCTAAATTATTTATTTTCATGACAAAAACTCTTAAAAAGATATTTTATTTAATTTTTCCCCCACTTTCTCTACATTTTTTCTATAACATTTTGATTTGTTCAGAGCTGATTCAATTGAAGATATTATAATTATTTTTAATTGATATTTTTGTGAAGTAGTCAATGAAGCTACTTGTTGCTTATGCAGCTAACATGGCTTTTAGGCTTGTTTTTAGTTTCGTCCCAATAAAATGCACAGTTAGCTCATGAAAACCGCCCCATTGTGTTGGTAATGAAATGAAACGTTCGTTGCATCTGTTCCTACTGCTTTTGCTGTTGGAGATATGAAATGCATTGTGGCATTGGCATTGGCAATTGCCCATTGGCCACATTGGGGCACATTGGGGCACAGCAGAACGTCACGTTTGGGCAGTTAAATTTGTGTGGCCATTTGGAACAAACTGACTGAGGATTGGCGGATTGGAGGGCAGTTTGCAGTGTTTACCATAAAAAATGGCAAATCTGTGCTACGTTTCTTTTTCTGTTTGCTGTTTGCTGTTGGTTGTTGTTGCAAGAATTAAGGATTGAAAGTCTGTGGCGCTTATGAGTTCCAGGTAACTGCAAAACATAACTCATACGCGCCATGGGCCACAATTCGAGAGCGAGCGGAAGAACGAGAGATAGGCGTCGGCCTTTTTTGAACAGAACAATGCCAATTAGCAATAATAAAGTTGAGACGTGATATTTCATTTTGCGAAAATTTGCCTACGTCCCATAAAAAAGAAAAAGAAAAGAAAAAGAGAAAAGAAACAGAAACAGAAACATCTTTTGGTTTCCACAGAAAGGCAGCTGGTTTCTGGTTTGCCAAATTATATGCATAAATAATAATTTGAAAGAGCCGAGAACAGAAACAGAAACAAACTATAAATTTGTTGCCAGGATACACAGTATTATGTTCAGGATATATTTTTGTTTCGCTCTCCCCCCCCAACTCCCTTCGAACACGCGCGCTCAGCACTCTTGGAACAAAACCCTATCATTAGCATTTCCGCTTTTTATTATTATTATGCCACATACACCACATACACAAGATTGTGGCAGGCCAGCCAGGCCAGCCAGCCAGCCTGCCACAGTGCCACAGATGATCATACTTAATCATAATTTAAGCTTTGACTTCAGCGAGAAGCATTCAAATTGCTCTCTGTTGCTGTTGTTGTTGCTTGTCATATGAAAATTGCAGCGCCATTAAAGCCACAAAGATGTTGCTTCAGTTCGGTTCGGTTCGGTTCGGTTCCGAGAGCGTAAACGGATATGTTGTCTGAGTTATTTTTGCGCGAAATTATCAGCGCCTTGCCTTTTGCAACTTTTTGGGGCATATCCCAAAAATTAATTGACTTTTGGCCCCTTTCTGGCCAGCGTAGGCAAATTAGCTCTCCCTTGAAAAGCTTTCGGAGCTCTTTCTAAGTTTCCTGGGAACACAATTAACCCTTAGCAAGAAGAAGAAGCGGGAGAAGAGACGAAGAGAGAGGCGTTAAAGCGCTGCCCGCTTTTACAGTTAGTTCGCAAATTGAGTTTTTTAACTTTTAGCTACACTGTGAACAAATTTTGAGTTGAATGGGATTTTAGGTAAAGTTGTTTATGAAGAAATTATTAAATTTCATTAAATATTTGCACGATTTTTTATTCTTTCAATTTATACTCGGCAAAAAAAGGTTTAAGTAAAAGCTTTGTGGAAAGAAATTGTTTAACAACCAAACGTTCCGTTCCTAACTTCATTAACTTCGAATAAACTTCCCTTTTTTCATTCGTCTATAAACTTTCTTGCATAATATTAAAACATTTTCTTAGACTCCTTGATACAGGAACTAAAGAACCAAAGGTTCCGTTGCTAACTTCATTACAAAGAAATAAAATCCCTTATATTCGTTTCTTTAAAAACTTTCTTTCATAATATTACAATTTGTTCTTAGACTTCCCAATACAAGAACGAAAGAACCGAAGGTTTCATTCCTAACTTTATTGACATAGAAATAAAATCGCTTATTTCGATCATCCATAAACTTTCCTTCATAACAATACGATTTTTTCTTAACTTCTCAATACAAGAACTATGTTGATCTCAAATAAAGGAGAAGAGGTTTCGTTCCTAACTTCATTAAGCTTCCTTATTTCGTTCCTCTATAAACTTTCTTTGATAATATTACAAGTTTTCTTAAACTTCTCGATACAGGAACTAAAGAACCAAAGGTTCCGTTCCAAACTTCATTAACCTACAAATAAGTGATTTTTCCTTTAAAAACTTTCTTTCATAATTTTACAATGTTTTCTTAGTCTTCTCGATACCAGAACTATGTTGATCACAATTAAAGAACAAAAGGTTCTGTTCCTAACTTCATTAAGTTTGAAGTAAAATCCCTTAGATCGTTCCTCCATAAACTTTTTCTTATAATATGAAATTTTTCCTTAGACTTTAGATACAAAAGCTTCATGGAAAGAAGTTTTTCATAAAGAATTAAAGATCTTGTTCCTAACTTCATTAACCTAACATTAAGATCCCTTATTTCGTTCCTCAAGAAACCTTATTTCATAATAAAACATTTGTTCTTACCTATGTTCATCTCAACTCACACTTCAATTTGTTATTGTGTATCTCTAAGCAACCCAGAACAGAAACAATTTGCCTGAACTACAAAGATTAATGGATTTGAAACTCAAGCATTCACTCCGTTCTAAAAGCGCCGCAATCGAGCGGCGATCCTTCTTTGGGTCAGAATCTGCTGTTCTACTACTACAATCGAAATTCGGTGGCGATTGCTTGGACAGTTCCTGGTATTAATTTCGAATTCATAATACAAATTTCAGTTCGGGAGCCACAAAGTTATCCACGTTGGCGGCAAACCTTCTTCTAAGGAATGGGAAATGTACGGGAAGGGAGGGGAAGGGCAGGGAAGGCAGGGAAGGAACGCGAAAGAATGAAGCTAAAAATTCAGTGGACAGCATTTAGCTGCGCCTGAATGACCTTCAGCGGTTTTTTGGAAGGCGCCCCGCATTTTTACGAACCCTTTTTAATTCTTATTTCTTCTTGCTTTGCTCTTGAGCCACTTGCTCTTGCATTTAGCCTCAATCTTTTAGCCACATGACGCCGTCTTTATGGTGCAACAACAACAACTGTTGTTGCCTGTCCTTGTCTTTTCCCTTTTCCGTTTCTGTCTCCAGTTGATTTCCTCCCTCAAAGACGAAGCGAAGTCTTTTGTTTAAAAATGCTTCTCGCTTTGCGGTTATAAAAATTGTGCCAACATTTTTATTACTTTTCAACACTTTTGGCCCGAAAACTCTTGCGCAACGTTGCGTTTTTGACCCGTTATAGCCCTAGCACTTGTTGTTGTTGTTCTTGCTCTCCTTTTGGCTCCTTATCCTTGTTGTTGCTGTTGCTGTTGGGCGCCACAGTTTATTGACTTTACTGCCTGCTGCGTGGCTAATTTTTAAGCAACAAATGATTGATCATTCAGTTTTTTTTTGGCTATATGTTTAGCTGTTGTGTTTGTGCAGCAGGTGACAGCTTTTAAAACGGATCTTGATACAGTGGTAATTGAGTAAAGAAGACAGACAGGGGGGATATAAAATGAAGATGTGCCAAGACATGACTTTTAAGGTCAATAATCAAGTTGATTTTTTTGGGAAGCATTTTTTCATGAATTTCGAGTAAAAATTGTGTTTAAAACTGGAAATGCAATATTATATATATTATTATTATTAGCCATGACTTTTAAGGTATTCCGTTTGATAATCGGTTGATTTTTGAGGAAGCTATGACTTAGCAAATTTCTGACCTATCTTCAAGTTGATTTTTTTCGGAATTTTTTTTCATAAATTTCGAATAAAAAGTATGTTTTAAACTGTAAATGCAGTATTAAACTAGATGTTAAGCCATGACTTTTAAGGTATTGCATTTGAAAATCGGTTGATTTTTGAGGAAGTTATGACTTAGGAAAATTTCGACCTATCTTCAAGGGAAAGTTCCGACCTATCCTCAAAATGATTTTTATTGGGAAGAATTTTTTCATGAATTTCGAGTTCATATCATATTTTAAACTGGAAATGCAGTATTAAACTAGATGCCAAGCTATCTATATATCTATGTATATATCTATATATTTTTACAACAGCTTAGAGTCAGAATATAATGGGAATATTAAGTTAAGCTCCTCACAAATTATGCTTCATAAGGAAAAAAGTAGTAAAGGAGTTGTAAAAGCCAAGAAAATGGTTTTTATGAATATATAATAATCGCAATAAAGAATTAAACTAACAAACACTTGCCAAGAGATAACTCAGAATCTGTTATATTCAACATAATCCAAGTTAAGCCAATTTTCGATTTATTTCTGATTTCCAATTTGAAGTAACCTCAAAAAAAAAAAGAATGCTAAATACTCTAATCATAATTTGTGCACTGCTCAGGCTAGAGAAGGCTGTCATTAAGTTCCGCTATTACCAACTAAATGCCTGAGTTGCAAGTTACAAGTTGCAAGTTACAAGTTGCAAATTGCCCGGCAACGGAGAGAAAGAGAAAGAGAGAGAGGTTCCTGGTTCATGCCGCAAATCCATAGCACATAAGCAACCAGTTCATCAGCTGCAACAACAGCAGCCATTAAGCAAAAAGGATAAGAAGAGGGAAGTTCCTTCCCCCCCCCCCCCCTACACACTCCTTCTGCCCCTTCAACTACTTAACTTGAACAGAGTCGGCTGTTGTTGCTGGCCTGACAACTGTCAGAATTTAATGGCGGCTTCAATTTTTATAACCAAAGCACGACTACCGTCAAAAGATGCAACAGCAGCAGCAGCAACGGGGACAGCAGGGACGCCGACAGAGGCAGCATTCATCAAGTGCACTCAGCGAAGTTCAAGTTCTGTGGCGCACAGATTATGAGCAGAGCCAATCTCAAAAGACTTGAAAAGAAGAAATGCAAAACGAGTTGAGGGAAAACCAAAAAACAGAAAAAAACAGACTCTGGCCCCAAAATGCAGATTTCAGCTGCACGATATGGCAACTATATGTGTGTGTGTGTGTGGGGGGTGTGTGTCTGTGTGTGTGTGTGTGCAGCATGCAACATGAGTTCCCACAGTTTTTAAAGTTGCCTTGGCTGCTGCTGCTGCGGTTGCTCTTTGGCAACGCCTTCGAAAAACAAAAAAAAAAAACGAAAAAAAATGATTTTGATGACGTTGTAAGGCAGCCGCGTGGAGTCGCCTCGAATGATGATGATGATGCTGCCACAACGCAACGCTCAGCTCATATGCATGCCATAACCATCATCATTCTCTCTCCCAGTCTCTCTTTCCCTGTCTCTCTCTCGCTCGATCTCTTTTGCTTATCTGAACAAATTTGATCAACGTTTTCGCAATTCGGGAGCTCCGCCCCGCAGGTATTTCCATAAATATTCTTGCAACGTTGCTTCAGTTTTGCTTTTTACTTTTTATTATTATTTGTTGGCCATTTGCTGTTGTTGTTGTTGCTGTTGTTGTTGTGCTACAAATAAATTAAAATTATGCATGCTTAGACAGCATTGGAGCCTGGGAACGTTTGTTTTTTTTTTTTCGCCTGGGAAAGTCGCGTTTTGGGTAAACAAATAAACTTTGGTGTTGTGTGTGTGTATATGTGTGTGTGGGTGTTGCACTTAAAGGGCTCTAAACTTAACTTTAATGACAGCCAATAAATATAATTATAGAGCGTACGATTTTGGCGAGGTTGCAAACTAAAAAAACTAATAGCAAAAAGTAGTTTTCGGGTTTCGAAATATATTCAAGTTTAGGCAAAGAAGTTAAGCAAAACTTTACAATAGTAATCCATTTGGTATCTTAACTTGAAACAAGCAATCTTTCTCATAAATATAATTAATATAATTCTTACACTGTAAACAATAAGCAAAAAGTATTTTTCGGGTTTTGAAATACATTGAAGTTTACTCAAAGAAGCTGGGCAAAACTTTACCATATTATTCCAAAGATAACTTCCAAATCTTTCAATCTTGCCCCTAAATATTGTTTAAACACAAAACCCTGTACTGTTTGCTACACTGTAAACAATCGTAGATACAATGCGAGCTCTTTTTGGTTCAGGTAGCAATCTGGCAATCACTCGAAGCTCAAAGCCCGAAGCTGATGATGTTGATGCCAAATTGCTACTGCACTCACTTCTTTTGTAAACGAAAGATAGAGAAGAGCAGAAAGAGAGAGAGGAGATAGAGAAGAGGGAGATGAAAGAAGATGTGGAAGCTCATCTTCATTTATCATTTTGAATATGAATCAAATCATAAAAGCAACGAATGAGCTGAACCTTCGCTGTCAAAGGCGTCAAAGCCGCATCAACTTGCAACAAAACAGATTCAGGCGAACAGACAATCAGACAATAGACTGAAGAGTGAAGACTGAAGATGGGAAGGAGAAGAGAAGACTACACAGAAGAATGCAATCAGTGATGAAATACAAAGAGGAAAAATAAAAGAACACAATTTTGGGTTATTAAAAAATAATTTGCATAAAAAGGCACGAGCTTTGCGCTCCCAGAAACTGGGATCCACAAGGATTAAGCAATAAACAAATGTGCAGAGAGAAGAGAGAGGGAAGATAAGAGGAAGAGAGAGAGAGAGTAAGAGAGATAGACAGAGAGAGAAGAGTCTGAGTATGAAGCGTCAGCATTTTTTCTATGAAATTATATTCAAATTAGTTTGAAGTTTGCCGTCTTTACAAATGCCATAATTATGGCATACAAAAACGCAACAAAACAACTAACAACAAAGCTAAAGCTACAATGTCGAGAGAGCACTTGAATTTATGCTAAATGCCACACGTTCGAGACGTAGTTGGAGTTGCCTCAAAAGCTGGGTGCAGTGGCAGCAGCAGCAGCCGCCGCCTCATCAATTATCCACGTGCTTACAGCTTTAAGCAATTTGTTAGATCTCTTCTCTCTAGCGAGGGGGGGGAGGTAGGGTAGGGTAGGGGGGAACTTTGACACCTTTTGCATGTGCCACAAAAGAAGGCTGGGGCTCTTGACGTGATTATAACAGTTTTACGGTTAGTTATTAATGATATTCGCTCTATTCAATTGCGAGATACAATGAACTGAAGTTTGCTACCTCTTCCCCTCCCCATCCCCTCTTCTTCTTCTCTTACAATCTTCATTTCTTCAGAGCCGCAGATGATAATTAGCATGGGCTGCCCGATTCGAAAACTTTTTCATTGTAATTTGTGATTCAAAGTGTAAAAAAAGTGCAAAAACCAAAAAAAAAAAATAAATATTTTAAAAAAAAATTATTTAAAAAAAAATATAAAAAACCTAAAAAAAATATAAAAAATATAAAAAAAATATATAAAAAATATAAAAAAAATATAAAAAAAAATAAAAAAAAATATTAAAATAAATTTTTAGAAAAATAAAAAAAAATATTAAAAAATATACAAAAAATTTTTTTAAAAAATATTTAAAAAAATTTTAAAAACATTTTTGAACACTTGAAAAACTTTTGAAACTAATAATACACTTCGCATTATTAATGCCTAAACGCTCTTCGAAATATTTCTGATCACATTTTTAGTACATTTTATTTAATTATTCAAAAGCGAACTCAAAAATTTAGCTGAATGAGTTTTAATTGAAGGGCCATAAAATTGGGCTGGAATCGCAAATTACTTTTGAGCCTTAAGCAATAATTAAATTTACATAACGATACCATTTTTATCGCTCTATATACACACATATATATATATGGTTATAGACGGCATGCGATATTTATTTAAATGATATCATTTCCTGAGCTCGTTTCCGAAACACCTTGCGGCATGTTGTTGCTGTCGTTCATGTTGCTGTTGTGGGTATGTAAATTTTGTGCTTTGGTGTTGGTCCGTCAACAATCAAGTCATTTATCAGAGAGGCACAACAAGAGATATTCAAAACATGAACGTATATATATATATATACGTTATATAGTCGTATTATTCATGACCATGCGATGTCGGGAACATTTTTGTTGGCCCAAACCTAAACCAACAAATATTGCGTGCAGACAGATAAGTAATAATTTTGTGAAGTAATGCAGAGAAGGAAACAGAAGTCGAGCAGACGATTGGCTGACGATGACTGACTACCGGACTAAAAAAGAAGAAGAAGAAAGAGGAGAAGAGAAGAGAAAGAAAAGCATAATACAATCGCTCTACAAAATTTCAATGGCAAGGGCAATGGCAATGGGCAAACGGCCAAATGGCATTCACAATCAAACGAACGAACGAACGAACGAACGAACGAACGAATGAATGAATGAATGAATGATAATAATGATGTTGCAGTTGGTGAGACGTAGGAAGGAAGGGAAGTGCAGCAACGTGTCTGCTGATCAACCTAATGATAACTATGAAAATGAGTTTCTTCAAACGACACGACACACCAAACAGAGAGTTCAACCAAAAAGCGTTGCAGTTAGTGTGTGAGAGTGGCACAGCAGGAGGGGGTAGCTTGTGGGTTGTATTTTGATGTTTATGAATGAAATAAATCAAAATCACACACAAACATTGTTGCTTGTTCGGCTTTAAACAGGAGCGTGACCAGACAGGAAATGGAAATGAGCATGCTCTAGTCGAAGAAATCATCATGAGGTTAAAGGAAAGAGCTTAGCGAAGAGATATTTATTTCAAATGTTGAAAGCGAGAGAAAAGAGAGAAGAAAATGAAGAATGCAGTTAAGATACTTTTCGAATAAGGTTTTCTACTGATAACATCAACAATTGCTATAAATACTTTCGTCAAAGTGACGGAAACAAGTGAAGTTGGCTGTGCTAGTCAGCATCACAGAGTTGCATGCCAATCAGTAATCGATATACAGTTAGAAAGTCGATTTCTTATACTAAAATCAAGCTCAATACATTTTGAAGTGCATTTGAATATTATTCTTTAATATAGTTATGCAAAAATCGTTCAACAACTATACAAACACACCTCGCTCGCTCACAAAAGAAACCCACCTATGTAGATGTGCATTCAAATAACAAAACCCAACAGCAACATCAAAACTTACCGCCTGCATTTTGCATGTTGTCGTCGTCGGCGTCGTTTTCACAATCGTCGTCGTCATTGGCTTCGCTTGTTGCTGGCGCCGGCGATGTTGCTGCTGATGTTGGCTGTGATGTTGCTGATGCTGTTGTTGTTGCTGTTGTTGCTGTTGTTGCTTTTGTGTTGCTTGCCTCGGGCGCTGCATCATTTTGTTGTAATGCGACTAATGAGGCGGCAAAATTGACGTGATGCTGCCGCGTGAAGCCAAACACCGATGCATCTTCTGTACCAGTTGTTGTTATTGTTGTTTGTGTTGGTGTTGTTGGTGTTGGTGATGGCGCTGGCGATTGAGTTGTTGGCTCGCTTTTAATTGCTGTTGTTGCTGGGGGGCAGCGATGTTGTTGCCAGTACTCGGCAGTTATCAAATGTTGCAAACTGTGCGTGGGCAAATGTTGGCCAAACAAATTGCTCAAATGTTGCAGCGGTGTGTTGCTGGCAACATGTTGCTGTAGCAGCTGCTGCTGCAATAGCAATTGTTGCTGTTGTTGCTGCTGCTGTTGCTGCTGTTGTTGCTGCTGCTGCTGTTGCTGATGATGCGGATGATGATGCGGATGTTGCTGCTGCTGATGTTGCAGATGATTATGCTGATACTGATGATGATGATGGTGATGATGATGACGATGATGATGATGATAGAGCAGTGTGGCTGCTGCAACATTGTCATTGGTATCGCTATTGATTTTGTATTTGGTTGTTGTTGTTGGCGTTGACATTGTTAGTGCTTCCGTTTTGGCCAGCTGTCGACTGTTGCTGCTGCTGCTGCTGGTGTTGTTGTTGTGGTTGCTGCTGCTGTGCTGATTTGTGTTGCAAGCGTTTTTGTATTCAAGTAACATGCCGTTGATGCTGGCAGCCCTAGCAGCAACCTGCTGTCGATGTTGCTGTTGCTGATAGTAGTTTGCTAGCAACAATGGCATAATCAATGTTTACAGCTAACTGTGACAGCAGCAGCAGCACCATAAACGACGACACACAAACACATACAACAGTATTCAGTATTCAGTTTAGCCAAACAAACTGCAAAGATAAGCAATCGAATGTTCTTCTCTTCACAAGTTGGTCAAGTGGTTGCCGCCGGCATTACTCTGCAATTAGCCAAAGAAGATTAGTTAGTTTTATCAAGTGTCAAGTGCTATGCATATCTTCTTCAAGAACATAAACTATAGATCAACACTTAGATAAGCTTCTGCGCAAAACCCAAAGTTTACTTTACAACATGCCTGAATCATGCATGAATTCATCTACTCTGGGTATTAACTAAGAAACTAAAAACATAAACTACAACATAAACTAGAACATAAACTGTAGATCAACACTTCGATAATATTCTATGAAAAACGCCACTGCAAAGCCCAAAGGTTACTCTATAACATACCTGAATCATGATGAATTCATTTATACTAGGTATTACCTAAGAAACTAAAAACATAAAGTAGAACATAAACTGTAGATCAACACTTTTTTTTATTATCAATTTGGTATATTAACAACTAAAAATTTATTTTGAATATTAGATAATATTCTGTGCAATACGCCAAAGGTTACTCTGTCACATGCTTGAATCATGCATGAATTTATCTACTCTGGGTATTAACTAAGAAACTAAAAACATAAACTAGAATATAAACTGTAGATCAACACTTTTTTTTATTATCAATTTGGTATATTAACAATTAAAATTTTATTTTTAATATTAGATAATATTCTGTGCCAAACGCTACTACAAAACCCAAAGGTTACTCCATAACATGCCTGAATCATGCACGAAATCATCTACTCTGGGTATTAACTAAGAAACTAAAAACATAAACTAGAACATAAACTGTAGATCAATACTTTTTTTTATTATCAATTTGGTATATTAACAATTAAAAATTTATTTTGAATATTAGATAATATTCTGTGCAAAACGCCAAAGGTTACTCTTTAACATGCCTGAATCATGCATGAAATCATCTACACTGGGTATTAACTAAGCAACTAAAAACATAAACTAGAACATAAACTCTAGATTAACACTTTTTTTTTCTTTTTTTTATAATTGTATATTAACAATTAAAATTTTATTTTTAATATTAGATAATATTCTGTGCAAAACGCTACTACAAAACACAAAGGTTACTCTTTAACATGCCTGAATCATGCATGAAATCATCTACTCTGGGTATTAACTAAGCAGCTAAAAATGATTTCTTTTTATGCAAACTCATCAAAACGCGTCAAGTTTTGATGGACATGTGAAAGGGACTCGCATTTGTTCAAGTTTAACTCAAAGTTAATCATCTTAGTCAAGTTTTTGTCATTTTAATTAGTTCAATTTATGTCTATGCATAAGTCGCGCACCTTACCCAAACTCTTTTCACATTTTCACCTCAAAGTAATAACATGACTTTGCGCCAAATCATACTCGGAAAGCGCCCAATCATCGCACGCTCTACACTGTTTACCTTATCGAAAGGCAAGGTGTGAGATGTAGCGGTAGCGGTAGGTTGGAGGGAAGGGACTGACGATAGACCGATTCGAAGGTAGTACCATGTGAAGCAAGGCAATTGAACCGAACTGAAGTGAACTGAATATACATAATCGGTAGAAAAGTTCACAAAATAAAAGAGTAGCAACAACAATAGAGAAGCCGTTTCGAATACGATTCTAACTAAGCGATACACTGAGAGAAATAACAGGAAAATATTATGTTTTCACCTTAAAATCGTAATGAAAATCTCAGTTTGAATCTTTATAGCAATAAATAAAATTTATAACTAAGTTTAACTCTCTTAAAATCTTTCTTAAATGATTTGGCAACCCTAACACCCTTTTTGCGCATCCATTTACTTCAAAACTCCCCTATCACACACCCAATTTTTTTGAGTGTCTCAATTGATATGGCAACTAGTACCCGAACATACACACAATGCTCGCACATCGCATTAAATTCCCCAACTACTCGATGCTAGAGTCCACCGGCATTATAATTACAAGTCATCTACCTGATGTTTTTGACCATTTAAGCCACAAAACACGAACAAAAAACCGCCGTCAAACAGAAGCCAAAGCGACGAGGAAGCCAGAGAGCGACAGAGAGAGAGAGCCAGACAGAAATCGTATAAAAATAATAAATGTGCCTCAGATCTGAACGTAGAAGAAACTTGAATACAACAAATTTTCATTCTTGTATATCGGACATTAACGCGCATAATTGTTAATACCATTTAAATGTGCGTAAAACGCCTGCCCCAAGTCATGTTCCATTATTGGGGGACCCAGAGAATAGCTGAAGTTTGGGCGGAGAAGTGCAGCGGAAATGTGATTATTTCGATCATGATGACGCGTTGTTCCATTTCTCTGTTCGATTTAACTATAGTCAAACTGAAACTTTAAAGCGCCTTATGACTTATTTCTAATGGGAACGAACTGTTGATTGAGTTTAACAGTTAAAGTCGTCGAAAATATGTGTACAAAAAGAATTACTAAACTTTTTTAAATATATTTCGTGCTTAGTTTGAACATGATTCAGCTTTTATTATAGTTCTGAATGAATCAATATGCGGAAATGAAACTGATATAGTTTTTTTAGGAAAGTCTCAGTACTTAACATCGATTTGTATGTTAGGTACGAAACCTGCATTTTAATAAATCAAACTTATTGCAGCCGTATTACTTATAGGTGTAACTTGGCCAATTACCAAGTGCTAATGATAATTGGCGCACCTTAGCTGTTGTTGCTTTGGCTATGACTTGCATTTGCCTTGACTGAGTTTACCATAAATTTATAGCACTCACACACATACATACGTAGACAACACGTGTGTCCATAGTTATATGTAAATATTGATAAGATGACAGGTATACAATAATATATATATCATAGCGTGACGACAGCCTTCAACATTCGGGTATATTCGGATAGTTCCAGTAGTTCGGGTAGTTCGAGTAGTTCGAATAGTTCGGATAGTTCGGGTATAGTCGAAAACAGTTCAAGGCAAGTAAATACTTGTAGTACATGCATCTATTTATATATGTACGTGACGACAGCCTTCTACATTGGGGTACCTTTAGGTATATGCCGGTAGTTCGGGTATATTCGGGTAGTTCGAGTAGTTCGAATAGTTCGAGTTGTTCGAGTATACTCCCAAAGCGTTCAGGGCAAGTAAATACATTTAGTACATCCATCTATTTATATATGGACGTGACGATAGTCTTCTACATTCAGATACCTTCAGATACATTCGGGTAGTTCGGGTTGTTCGGGTAGTTTCTGTAGTTCGTCTAGTTCGGGTACAGTCCCAAAGCTTTCAGGGCAAGTAAATACATAATATCTATCGATCTATTTATATACTTTTTTGGGGTGATACATTTACTTCGCGGCTTATGTGAAATGACAATTAATATTTAATGGAAATACTTGATATTGATATATTTTTAGAAAAAGCGACTTAAAATGCTAATTGAAGTTTAGTTTAAAATTCCACGTACTGCGCATATAAATATTATATATTAATTATACTTAATGCAAAACCAAACAGAACGTGCTTCATAATATATTTTTCGAATCGTACGCGCCAATCGATATATGTCAACCGAAATCTTCTATGAATAATGGGACACAGTCTTGGGTGCCTCATTCATTTAAAAGCCGGCGACTTAGTGAAAATCCCCCAAAAACCTTCGCCCGCCGCACCCTCTACAACCCCCTGGCAATGAGGCATGAAACAATTGTGACTTACAAACTAAGACAAATTAACCCAATTTACAGTGTGGCCAGCTTAACGAACACTCATTACTTATAAGCTGTTATGCATACAACGAATATTTAAATTCAATCGATTCTTTGAAAACACCTGCAACATTGCGGATTGACTCATTTTCGTTGGTGATATCGCCGATCCGAGTCGAGTTGTAATTGACTTATGAATGGCATTCATTGTTTTTCGTATATTGCGCCGTGCCGATTTGTAACAGTTTTCTAATTGTTATTACCTGCCCAACATTTATGGAAGTCAGTTTCTGAGAAAACACAGCCAGCACCCATAAAAGATTATCACGTGGTACGACGCGCAACCGACTTATCAAAAGAGAATTATGAATGAATGTTGCTAAAAAAAAACAAAGAAAGCAAGAATCCAGAATGAAACCAAGTACGTGGGGTAAACGGTACAAAGTTCAAGTATGATAGTTCGAAACAAAAAATGGGCTTAATAAATAATTTTTGGGCAATCTAACATATAAATATATTGTGGCTTAATGGTAACAGTGTTTTTGACAAAGTTTATTGACAGGAAAACCTTGAAACACAGGAAAAGGGGGGCAGAAGTCTGATAACACTTCTGGGATCAAAGCATTGAATAAAGATTGAGAGGAAAACCTTGAAATACATGGAAAAGGGGGAAGAATGGCGATAACTCTTCTAGGTTCAAACCATTTCTGTAAACTTTGTGCTTCAACTCGTTTCTTCACTTTCTTGATGAAACTACTTGCTGATACCATATCATCTATCTCAACTATCTATCATATACTATATCAAAAACATCACCTTTCTCTACTTTCTATATGTCTATATTAAAGCATAGTTCGTATAGGAATAACTTCAACTCTTTGGGAATTCGCTCATTCGATAGAACTTCTTGATGATAGCATATTGAACACATTATCTTTCTCAACTATTTATCTTGTGAATATGCTCAGTCGATGGTACTACTTGATGATACCATATCATATCGTATAGGAATATCTTCAACTCTTTGGGAATTCGCTCACTTGATGAAACTACTTAATGATACCATATCATCTATCTCAACTATATATCATATACTATATCAAGTATATCACCTTTCTCTACTCTCTATAAGTCTATATTCATTCATAGTTCTCTTCAACTCTTTGCGAATTCGCTCATTCGATAGAACTACTTGATGATACCATATTAAACACATCATCTATCTCAACTATCTATCTTATACCATATCCAGTATATCCCCATTCTCTATGCCTAAGTTTTTCAATCATATTTCTCATAGGAAGAACTTCAACTCTTTGTTAATATGCCCAGTCGATGGTACTACTTGATGATACCATATCATCTATCTCAACTATCTATCATATACTATATCAAGTATATCACATTTCTCTACTTTCTATATTCAATCATAGTTCGTATAGGAATAACTTCAACTCTTTGGGAATTCGCTCATTCGATAGAACTACTTGATGATACCATATTAAACACATCATCTACCTCAACTATCTATCTTATACCATATACAGTATATCATCATTCTCTACGCCTAAGTTCCTACCATACGTTTTTCAATCATATTTTCAATTATATTTCATTGAAGTTGTTAAACTCTTTGGGAATACTATCTATCATATAGTACCATATCAAATGCATAAACTTTCTATACATCTAAGTGCCACACGTGTCGTGATCGTTATGATCCTAACCTTGCGCACAAAAATCTTAACTTCTTGCCTATCTAGAGATTGTTTTTTTCCACTTCGCTTAAGTGGTACCAGGCCCCCGTTCCATATAATCAAAACCCCACAACAACAATCCCAATCAACAAGCTATGCGAACTTTGAGCAGACAAACATCAGCATCAGACCATACTATACGCAAGTTTGCTTGCCCCCGCAATAAGAAGCTTTTGTTTCTAGGAAATATACAAAACTCAAGTGGAGAAATCAGGTGAATTTCATAAATTCTAATCAGCTCAAATAAAGCAGGAGGCATAACCCAAAAAAAAAGTACTCAAAGTTGTTAACTTCACAAAATTCTTATTTGTTGCTTCCGATTGCGAGTGTGAGTAAGAAATAAATAAAAGTACAACAAAACTCAATGTTTTAGTTTGAGATACTTAAACATTGTACGTATCAATGGGATTTTTTGGGTTTTTATTTGCAACACGAGGCAAACAAATTAGCTTATCTTAAGCAAGAAATCTATCCATAATATATGGGAATTTGTACTTTTTATTGTTTGCTTATCAAAAATATATATACAAAAACTTTGTCGCCAGGCTATGGCAATGAATGACGGAATTGTGCTGACAAATCGTATTTAGAATATGATTCATATTCAAATTACATGAGAAGTGTCTATCTATTTGAATTTTGCAGCAGGCAAATATTGATAAGATTGCAACAAGTTTTACTCGCTTCTTCGTGTTGTGACACAGGTCCAAAGTTGACTAATGGCCAATTTGACTAAACAAACAGATAAATATTTTAAGTTGAAAAATAAAACATGATAAAAAGTCAGTGAGGCATCATAGTTGATAGCTTAAGTTACACAAAAATGTTTTAATAGCAAACTAATAAAATATTAAAAAATGTCTAAAAATATCAAAATCAAAAAGAATGATTAAAAATAGTCTAAAGTGTGATCATTACAAGTTTCTATATGCAAGTTCTATTAAATTTTTTAAGTACAACAAATATTTTAGCAAACGGACATCTTCTTATCAATAATAATTTTTTAGATTCTTAAAAATAGAGAAAAAAATCTAAAAAATAATTTTAAAATCGAATTTTCTTTATTAACCTTATAAAAGTTGATATCAAACCTTAATATTTAAGAAGATTCATTCTAACGGACATTATCTTATCAATAATATTTTATTTTAAATTTTTGGTAATATATATGAAGTCGAATTAATATTTAATATTCATTCAAACGAACCCCTTCTTTATCCTAACTTTTTTTTTAGATTTTTGGAAATAGAAAAAAAATCTAAAAATTTATTTTTAACTTATTTTATTTACACAAAAATAGTTCAATAGCAGAAAAATTATCCTAAAAAATATCTAATAATATGAAAATCAAAATGAATGATTAAAAGTTATCTTCATAATGATATATTTCAAGGTTCAAGGTTCTATATGCAAGTTTTATTATTTTTGAATTAAATGAAATATTTTAACACCTTAATATTTAATAAGATTAATTTCAGTGGACATCTTCTTTATCAAAAATACATATATATTTTTTTTTTAAATTCTTTTAATAGAAAAAAACTCTAAGAAATGATTCTTATATTAAGATTCATTCAAACAGACAGCTTCTTTATCAATAATATTTTTTTCGATTTTTTGACATAGAAAAAAAGTCAAAAAAAAGGTTTTTTTTTTAAATTTTTCTATGTCAAAAAATCGAAAAAAATATTATTGATACAGAACAGACAGCTCCTGTATCAATAATATTTTTTCAACTTCTGTATAAATATTTTTTTTCGATTTATTGACATAGAAAAAACATAAAAACAAAAATTTATTTTTTTTTTAAATATTTTTTAATAACCTTATAAAAGTATATGTCAAACAGTTTTAACTCAATAAATTGTAGCGCATTGTCTCAGTCTTCAAAGCGAAACCCATTCCCAAAAGGCCCTCAATATATATATATATATATATCTCACCTCACCAAATTGATTATTTTGTTGTTCGAGTGTCAATTGGCTTTGT
This sequence comes from Scaptomyza reducta, assembly GCA_035044485.1. NCBI lineage: Eukaryota > Metazoa > Arthropoda > Insecta > Diptera > Drosophilidae > Scaptomyza > Scaptomyza reducta. The sequence continues at coordinate 81,716 of JAWNNV010001324.1, read as the reverse complement.
TGTTTACGAACGTCAGCAATGATGACGATATGCAAAGTGTTGGTGTTGGGCAAGGCATTATCTGATACCCTACCCACCCCCCTCTCCCTCTCCATACCTGACACTTAGTGGTAAGAAGTTTGCCTTATCAGCGCCGAATGACAAACAAATTGAACTCATTTCTTTAAACAGCTCTGACGCAGTTGTCAGCAGATACAGCTAGCTGCAGCTCCTAGCTATAGATAGATACATAAAGAGAAACATAAATATTCCAATAAGTCGCAACTTGTCGCAGTTGTTGTTGCTGTTGTTGTTGTTTGTCTTTTGAGGCTAATCAGTTCATGTACATGCAGAGCGGAGCGACCGAATATGGTAAATGTGGAGAAGAAGAAGTCAGAAAGAAAGCAAAAGAGACGATTCCACTTGCTGGTATCTTGGTGCAACGTGTGGCATACATATAAAGTGCGGTACCATTTTTATCTAATTAGGCTAAGCAGCACAAGTAGAAGAAGAAGAAGACGACAAATATTTATTATTGTGCAAACAACAACAACAAACAGTAAAAATAATCAATCACTCGATCGTTACAGCCTATATCTATATATATACACACGCATGTATCTATATATGTGTGTGTGTGTGTGTGTGTGTGTGCGACGGGGCAGATAACGGCATTTGTATCTGTATCTGCGTATCTTTGCGTTCTGTTTGTTGGTTTCTGCCTCACAAGTGTTATGCTAATAAAACAACAAATCGAAGTTTGCTTATCAGCAAAGAACATATATACACATATATACATATATATATATATGTATATGTAGTTTGATATTTATGCCATATTTACATTAAACATCGAAGACGCAGTGTAAATCGATCGATTTTTTTTCTGTTTTGTTTATTGTATTTATTTCAATTTCAATAATATTATTATTTATATATGTTTTGTGCTATGCGTGCTTATTGGTGCCACTTGTTGGGCGTTGTTGTTGTTGTTGTTCGTGCCACATTGCGAAAGCCACTTTAAGAACTTTGCTGATATTTACACGGCGACTTTTTCTCCTCCTCGCTTATTTAAACACATTTTGGCACTTGTTCAATGTAATATCAAACGTGTAATAAATATGGCAAACAGTTTATACACGATAAGATGCTTTAGGAAAGGGTATTTAATAGGGTAAGAGTTACCTTTTGGGCATACTTTCGGGTTGTTGAACCTCAGCTTAGAAGAATATGAACCGAAAAAGAAAAGAACTTTGGGAAAGGATCTCAAACTGGCAACAAAAAAGGCGTAGAACAACAAGGAACAGATAATAGGGTATAAAAAAGGTTTTATAAGATATAATTACTTATGATCCTAAAGGAATAATGAATAATATAATTATATCAAGGAAGTTTATTAAATGGAAACATGTGAAAAAAAAAAAATACATAGACTTATACAATTTTGTAGATTTACGATTAGTTAAATGTTTTCTATACCTATATAGTACTATATTCGTTCGACTAACGATTTATTCCTTGAGTATATACTATAAATCATATAGAAAATTGGTTTCTTAAATGAATTTCAAAGATTTATTTATTATATTTTATAGAAAATTCTTTTCTTAAATTAATTTCAAACATAATCTTACTAAGTTATCAAATTTAACTCCATAACTTATAGAGAAGCTTTAGAACTAACTCACAAAAAGTGAAAATAAAATATTTTGAAATTTATTTGCATGCAATTTAGATATAATTACTTATCATCTTAAAGGAATAACGAATAATATGATCATATCAAGGAAGTTTAATCAAAGGAAAAATGTACAAAAAAGCAATGAAAAAAATAAATTTTGTAGATTTACGATTAGTAAAATGTTTTCTATTACATTTTTTTTTACACTATATAGTACTATATATATATATATATATTCGTACGACTAAAGATTTATTCCTTGAGTATATACTATAAATTATATAGAAAGTTGGTTTCTTGAATTAATTTCAAAGATTATTTTATTATATTGTATAGAAAATTGGTTTCTTAAATGGGTTTTAAACATTATTTTATCAAATTTAACTGAATAAACTTCTAGAAATCTTTAAAACTAACTCACAAAAAGTGAATTTAAAATATTTTGAAATTTATTTGCATGCAATTTAGATATAATTACTTATTATCTTAAATGAATTACGAATAATATGATCATATCAATTATAGAAATCTTTAGAACTTACTCACAAAAAGTTAAAATAAAATTTTTTTAAATTTATTTGCATTTAACTTACCTTTACTTTTGAATTCCTTGTGCACAAAAATACTTTATAAGCTCACAAATATTTATTCATTTTTTAAAAACTTATTTTCGAAGCGCACTTTTTTGTATTTTAGCTTAACATTATTCTCAGCTTAATGCAAGTTTTCTTAACTTTACAACACTTGAAGAGTTTTCTTAAATTTCCAAACACTTGAAGAGTTTTCTTTACCGAAATTATGAAACACAGCTCCAATTCTTTTGTTTTTTTTTGGTTTTGAATACGCGAACTGAACCGAATTTTTGAGGCGCGCAAAATGCCGTCGCGAATACTGAGAGGGAGAAGGCGAAAAAGAACAGACACAAACAGAGCAGCGCAAAACTGAAACTGAAACTGAAGCGAACGAAGCTCAAGTTGAGGCTGAAGCTCCTCAAGTTGAAGCTACCTCAACACGCGACGCTTGTGGGCGAAAGGGGGGCATGTGCAAGGCGTTGCAGTCTCGAGAGTCTCGAGTCTCGAGTCTCTCTCTGAGTTGGAGTTCGCTGCGACTGGACTTCTGTGTTGATCGCGCGCGCGCTTACTTGAGCTGCAAGGCAGTGAAGAAACTCAACTGAGTAGCTGAAAGATGCGCAGATCGGAGAAAAGCGCAGCAACAAGCGGCTAAGTGACTAACTAACTGACTGACGCGAAATGCGAAAACGGCAACAAGTTTTGCTCATTGTTGTTGTTGTTGTTGTTGCAAATACACATAAACAAATAAAGAAACGGCGGCAAACTGCAAATGCAGCGTATCAGTATATCTCTATCTGTGCACACATACAAGTGCGTTCGAGCGTGCAACACGCGAGCAATTGCAACCTGTTCGCCAGTCAGAGAGAGAGAGAGAGCGACTCTGTGTTTGATAAGCAACAAAGCTCTCTTTGCCAACACACACACACACGCTATTGCGAATACACGCGATCACTCTCGCGCTGGCTCTCTTAGGTTCCACAATAGCTGTACATGTGTGCGCTGCTCGCTCGCTCGCTCTCCACACAGCGCTCTCTCACGTGCGAGCGAGATAGCTGCCGCCCGCTTCACACGCTACTTGAGCTTTGTTAAGCTTTCGCACACTAGCGCATTATTCAAATGAGTAAGATAGCTATCTCATTCTGGCATGCGTTTCGAGCATTTAGCTTTTGTTTCGTTTTTTATTTAAATTTATGATTATCGCTTATTACACGTGTGTGTGTGTGTGTGTGTTTGCCTGTTGTGCTTAATCCAATTGGAGGTGGAGCAGCCGCTTAGCATGCTGCGGTGCTCTTCTAGCCTATGCTCGCTTATTGTCTTTTTGGTGTTTTTGTTTGGGGTCTCTTTGCGTACGTGCTTCTCGTAGTTACATTATCTACCACACATAACAACAACAACAACGTTAACTGTCACACTTGTTTCACATATTTCACGGGTTTATCCAATTGGATTTGTGTTAACCGTAAACGGGTTTTCACCTCAGCTACCATTGGCACAGTTTCAACTTATGTATTTTTTGTATTTGAAAAATCATCAGCTTCAATTAGGAATCATTTGTTGTGAATGGTGGAGCTCATAACGTTAACGTCTAAACGAACGTTTTGAAAGTTGTTTAAACTAATATATGCAAACAATTTCATTGTATAATTGCTTGTTTCTCTTTTAATTTATCCTTAAAAAGCTTAAGTAGTTTGTAAAAAAAAAAAATAAATAATCTCACATATATTGAACATATTGTAGATTTTTTTAAAATTATTTTCAATACATACAACATATTGTAGATAGTTTTTTAATTATTTTCAATACATACAACATATTGCAGATATTTTTTAAATTATTTTTAAAGTTTTTTTAATTTTACATTACAAAAAAGTACCAAAAAAATACTTTTGGAGCTTAGAAATATTTTTTCATGAATATTATTGTTTACGATTCAGTTTTAAAACATTTTGTAAGCGATATTTCCAGAATTTTTACCCCAAAACATAAAAAAAAAATACACTTGGAGCTTAGAAATATTTTTTCATTAATCAAACGGGTTAAAATTCAGTTTTAAAACATTTTGTAAGCGATATTTGCTGAATTTCTACCCCAAAACATGTTCAAAACTTGTAAAACTTAGGTAAACTGTTAAAGAAACCCTTTAAAATCATTCTTCCCCTTTTTCTCATGCCTTGCAAGTTATGTCTCAGAGTCTTCTCCGCTTGGAGAGACACACAAATTAATCAACAATTAATCGAGCATAAGAATTTCAACTCCAAATCGATCACACCAAGCAAAACCGCAAACTGTTCTGAATTCTGTTCAAGACAATGCCTGCATATCTGTATCTGTATCTTTTTTAATGTGTCTGTATCGCTGTATCTGCAAACACGATCTCTCTGTGTGACTGTGCGTGTGTGTTTGTGTGTGTGTGTGTGTGGCTTTTTGATTTTATCCGCTGACACAATTCCGCAAGCAATTAAGTGGCGCTTAGCGGTTCCATTGAGTGGATCTCAACTTTTGGGTCCACGTTGCGTATGCGTATCTTAAGGAAGCTGTCAAGCTGATCTTAACCAGAGTCTTGGCCGCTGCGTGCATAATAATGCGAACGCCAAAACAATTGTTTACCATATGCAGCGCTCGTCGGCATACCAAACTGTCCAATTGGTCTTATTAGCCTGTCGTTTGCATTTTGCGGTATTTGCTTTTCGCTTTGTAGCCCACCGACTGCGGATCCCCAACGTTGCAAACTTCAATTTGAATGCGCAGCAGCAAAGAAAAAAAAACATTCCACAAATTACTTTTAAGCTGGGCATTCAAATGTTGGTAGTGATGGTTGTTGTTGTTGTTGGAAACTTTTTGCTGCTCTTTCTGGTATTTCAGATTTGACTTTGACTCTGTCTCTGTGAATTCTTTAATAATTATGTTGGGTAGAAATATTTTAGTGGCATTAAGTTGGAATTGAGTTATGAAGAGGCGGCGTTTCTTTGTTTCGAATATTATACGTATTAAGTCGAATTTATTTGTACTAATATTTATGATTCATTCAAACGGACATCTTCTTATCAATAATATTTTTTTTTGGGGATTTTTGGTAATAGAAAAAAATCGAGAAAAATAATATAGCTCGTATATTTTTTATTAACCTTATAAAAGTTGATATCAAACCTTAATATTTACACAAAATTCATTCAAACGCACCTTTTCTTTATCCATAATATTTTTTTGGATTCTTAAAAATAGAAAAAAAATCTAAAAAATTATTTTAAAATCGAATTTTCTTTATTAGCCTTATAAATGTTGATATCAAACCATAATATTTAACAAGATTCATTCAAACGGACATGTTCTTATCAAAATTATTATTTTTTTTTTAATTCTTGGATTTAGAAAAATCTCTAAAAAATTATTTTTGTATGAAGTCGAATTAATATTTAATAATCATTCAAACGATCATCTTCTTTATCCATAATATTTTTTACATGTGATATATTTCAAGGTTTTATACGCAAGTTTTATTATTTTTTAATTTAAAAAAATATTTAACAATTTAAAACCTTTATATTTAATAAGATTCATTTAAAGTGACATCTTCTTTATCAATAATATTCTTTTTTTTAGATTTTTGGAAATAGAAAAAAATTTAAAAAAAAAATAAAACTCAATTCAAGCTTAATGCCACTAAAATATGTCTTTCGAGCATAATTATTAAAGAATATATTATTTAAAAAACTAAATAAAAAAATTTTAAATTTATTTTTAATAATATATTTTTTAATAATTATGATCGAAAGACATATTTTAGTGGCATTAAGTTGGAATTGAGTTATGAAACGGCGGCGTTTCTTTGTTTCGAATATTTAGTTTGGTGAAATATGCCAAGAAACTTGTTTAATGTTCGATTCTTCTACGATTCTTCTTCGATTCTTCTTACCTGCTTAGCTCCTGTCATTACTGAATCTCTAAATTCACTCCATGAATCGACTTTCTACTTACTTGCTTAACCCTTACGCATAGCTTTGACTAACAAGAGTGTTACTCTAGCAACCAAATATAATTTCTCATTCTCTAACACACTCTTTCTAATCCTTATTGCAGTTGTTAGTAGCTTTGTTTTGTGTTTCAACACCTTGGTGAGGAGCTTGCCCCGCTTTGTAGCATCACATTATTGACACATCGTTATAAATCACAAGGTTCTATGAATGTGCGTGCGTAGACAAGTAAAATGCTTCCGCAACTTGCCACTTGTCAAGAGAGAGAGATAGAGAGAGAGAGGGAAGGGAGGAGGGAGGAGCTGCAATACCGCTAGGTTGTCGTGGGCTTAGCTGCTTTGGCTTTATGGCCATGATTTATGGTAGAATTCTTCATAGGCGGCCGTTCTGCTTGGTCAAGACTCACGGCAGCATGACAGTCACAGCTAGAAAGAGAAACAGAGAGAGAGAGAGAGAGAGATTTAGTGAGCGAAAGAGACAAAGATAGGGATACAGTGACACGCACTTAGCCAGATAGAGTTACATATAGACAAATAGTTTATGGCTAATACCAATGCGGTTAGTATGTGTTACCTCAGTTCGTTACTTAACATAAACTGACTGATTTGATGATGGCTATTTAAATGCCATTTCAAAATGTTAAGAATCTCATTTCAAATCTTTATCTGTGCTCGTTTCTACTTCATACTCCATTCATGTTTATTTATTAGCAATTATTAATGCAATTTTATTAGAAAAGTGCTTTCCCTTGGCTTTGAGAGTAAGTTATACATTTAATGGTAATTTTGGATTAAATGTTTAACCAACTGGCTGAAAACATCAAGTTTTTATCTCACTTTAATCAAAAAAAATGATTTATTATTGGATTTTACCTGAAAATATTTAATTACCTACTTAAAGTGGGTTTATCTTTATTTTGTTTTGAGAAAAACTTTCTTTCTACTTTTCTACTCGTTGAAAAGATTCCTGAAACTCTCCGGACAATCCCTAACCAGAAACCTTTTCGCATTAGATTCATTTCTGACACATTCCCTTCAACACTTACTGCGATTCGTATTTTGCCATTCGGTGTGATTCCCAGCGTTCGTTTTGCACTTTTCTCTTTCATTTCTACACTTGACGAACGCACGCAATTCTTCTCATTGTAATTCTTCCAGGGAACATTAATCTTCTACGCACTTTAAGCCACAGGCAAAAACGTTGAAGGGCTACTGAACTTTGCATTTAAATTGAATTTAATATGTTAACATCGAAAAGGGTTGTCGCTACTGCGCGCAGTTACATGGTTGCCATCATGTTTAATGAGCCTTTGTCTGACGTTTGTCAAATTGCGCGATTATGCAAAAAGTTCGTTCAGACAGCAGACATTAGCTGTGGAAAGCAGAAGTTAAGTAATTTTAATTGTCGCAAATGCAGCAACAACTGCCCAGATAGTGTTGGATAACGAAGCGAAAGTTGCGGCTGAAGAATGTGGAATACCCTAAAAGGAAAACTAAAGATTGGAGAGAGGTGAAGGAGAAAAAGTTGAAGTATAGGCAAAGAAGAAAGATAAAAGGAATAAGAAAGAAGAAAGGTAAAAGAAGAAAGATAAAGGAATATAGATATAGATAGAATATATATCATCTGTATCCTTAAAGATATATGGTACATATGTTTCGGAAACCTGTAGAAACAGAAGATTTGGGATACGTTGATGATATCTAAGCGATGTAAAGAAGAAAGATAATAGGATTAACTTTTAGGTATAGAACAGAGATTCATAGAATAGATATCATCTTTATCCTTACATATATATATATATATATATATATGGTATATATGTTTCGGAAACGTACAGAAACTGAAGATTTGGGAGAGGTGAAGAAGTTAAAGTTGATGGTATCTAAAATATGTAAAGAATAAATATAATAGGAATAACTTTTAGATATATAACAGAGATTCATAGCATAGTAATCACCTATATCCTGAAAGATATATGGTATATATGTTTTGGAAACATATTGAAACAGAAGATTTGGGAAAGGTGAAGAAGTTAAGTAAAGTTAAAGTTGATGATATCTAAACGAAGTAAAGAATAAAGATAACAGGAATAAGTTTTAGATATATAACAGAGATTCATCATATCATATGTTTCGGAAACTTGCAGAAATCTTCCATGTAACGTTTCGAAACTGAGTCAACTCCTTGCTAATAATTATAAAACCCTTTTCGTAGAGAGTATCAAAAGTTTTTTAAGTAGATTCACAAAAAGTAAAATAACAAAACCGAGGCGATGCAATTAGCCTTTGGGCTATTCAGTTATCGGAGTAGGTGCTGATTAAAGCTAAAAACGAAAGGGTATCGCCAGAAGCGGGGGTGTTGCACGTTGCACGTTGCTTCTGGAGCATTACAAATGAGGCGTTGGCGTGCGCCTTTTGCCAAGACAAGGCCCTGATTATAATGATTGTGATTATGATTATGATTATGTATTATGATTATGAGTATTATGATTATGATTATTACAATTATTTTCTTTTTTGCCTGCATTCTGTGCAACAAGCATTAATTGTTTTTCTTCAGCAAACATTTACAGTCGTGTAGTCATTAATCAGCAACCCCTTCCGCCCCTGCACCTGCCCCTGCCCAACAAAACTACCTGAAAAAGCAGCTTGAATGCGATTTGTTGTGCAAAGCAAGCAAATACGTGTTAAGCATGCCAAAGTCAACTTGATTCAACTGAAAATTCAACTCAATTAGCATAAGTAACTCCGCCCCGAAAACTAACGAACGTTTTCCAGTGTTGCTCAACTACGAAAAATACTTTTTAGCTGATTGATTTGTTCAGATAGCTGAAGCAAAACCAAACACAATTTTTTCCACCCGATATGCATCTCGATAACTAATTATTAAACATTCGATAGATTTCTCAAGAGTTTCTGATTTGGCTTGTTGTCTGGCGCCAGCGGCATTTTCCCAACACTTGATATCAGTTTTCGAGATGAAATTATGTGCCAGAAAAGCAACACAATAAATTATAAATGCACTCGATAATAATAATAATAATAGAAGAAGAAAATATAGTACTACGTAATTGTAGTGCACTTAATGAAATAATTGCTTGAGTATTTAAACCGAACTGGCTGGGGTTATAATCAAGCTCTGACTTTGTAATTACTGCTAGGTGATGATTTCGATTGATGATCTCGCTGTAAGTAGTAGAAAATTATAATTTAATAAGTGTTTCACTTAATGCAATTAAGTTAAGGTTTCATTTATCGTCAGTTAACGAACTTTGTTCAAGAATACATTTGATACTCAACATGAAAAATGTTATAAGCCAAGTTAAACCTAGTTCCGTTAGGCTTACTTTGTACTAGTTGTATATACTTCAATGTAGATATACTTAAGTTAAGTTGAAAACTTCATTAAACAGTAAGAAATTCGCAATCTTCCAATAATCTATGCAACTTTTGTCGGCACAAAAGTCTTTGAATGCTAAATGGTCATAGAAATGGTTCCAAAATATCGGCCTGTAGCTTGGCAACTTGGCCAACAGAAGCGAGAAATGTTGTACAACAAGCGCCAAGTTAGCGACAAATCAAAGAAGTTGCGGCTTTATTCAGTTGCAATTGCAGCTAGCGACTTATATGGCGAAATTAGTGGGATGCTTGAGTTGCGTTGCCCAAGAAGAAGCGGGAGGGAAGGCAGGAAAGAAGGGATCTTGCGGAAGGCAGGAAAGAAGGGATCTGGCGGAAGGTGTCGTCGTCATTAGCACAATGTTTCGATGGCCAATTAAGTGCCGCTCAGTCGAACTGCAAAAGAAGAGAACACAATTTTTATTGAGATACAAAAATCAATACGAAAACGAACTGACGAAATGTAAGGCACTATTCACCAGTGAACGAAGGGGGGAGAGACATTTCCTCACGCCAATAAATGCACAATTATAATAAAAATAATCAGCTAGACTGCTTTTGGTCATAGCCAGACCACAACTCGAGCGAAAGAAGCTGAAGAACCGTTGACTCAAGTAGACAAAAGACTTTCGAAGCTGCTTTTTCTACGTCTTCCTCTTCTTCGGTGGATTAACGCCCGTTTTAGAGACGTGGTTCTAGTCAAGGCGGCAAGTTTTTTCTCTCTCCGACGACAATTGGCGAGTAATTGCAGCTGCATAATAATTTCCACACACAACTCTGACAGTTTTGTTCGCAGAGTTCGAATCAAGTTTTTTGCCAGAGTCTTTTGTTGGGATTTTTTGTTGTTGTATTGCGAACTCCTTGAAGGCGTCGCACGTTATATCCATTTAATCCGTTTTTGGCATTAGTTAGACGAGTTGCCTGCAATGTGAGTGAAAAAAACAAAGTGAATATCATAATTGATTGGCCAAAACGGGGAGAGAGAGAGAAAAAACTAAAGTTAGATAAAAACTTAATGAAAACAAAATCAGAAAACTTTGCGAACGCAATTAAAAACATAATAAATAATTAATAATGCAATAATATGAAAAATCAAATACCATTACAAGGTGAAATCTATCCTATAAGGCAGCTGTTCAAAAAAAAGTTTGATGCGAGAGATTCTTGCTTTTTGCGGATAAGTAATGAGTTTTGTATGGCTGAATCATCGATTACATTATACAAATATTATTCAAGCCCCACTAGACTCAAATTGGTAACAATCTGTCAGATGCTTCACATAAACGTTGTTGCACGAAACCTGAACAACAACAAAAAGTAGAGAAACGAAACAAAAAAAAAATCAACTAACAACAATTTATGTTATAACAACTAGAAAAAAAGTCGAAAATTGCTTTATGAACACGTTTCAGTTGTGCGTCGAGAGTCCAGCCAACTGTCCGGCTGGCATGTTTGTTGTCATGTTGCAGTCGATCCGATACCCAAACGATACCCATGCGATAGCAATACGTTGTTGCAAACGGCAACTGCAACTGCAACAACAACAACACTCTTCCCAAATCGCCGAGTCGCAATGAAATCGATCATTTTCCCACGATCAGTGTTTGTTGGCTGTCACCAGTAGACTCTAGTCTGCGTGCGTGGATACACTCCCCCTCACCACCAACCCCCCCTCTCTGTCCAGCTACTAGTTACAAACTGGCCAATGGGCAGAGGCAGAGGCATTGCTCAGTTTGTATGTGCTGCTATGTAAATGCTATAAAAGGATTTTGATTACCAGCCGCAGACAAAGACAGATCCGGACGCCTGGCTCTGGCGACAAGGTGTTTGAATTCTATTGGGGGCAACTGTAACAGCAGCAGCAACAGTTGCCCAGCAGCAGCAGCAGCAACAGTTGCCCAGCAGCAGACCTTTCACAATCGATCCATGGAATGGTTTGATGACTCGACCATTTCCATTGTCTTCTCTTTCATACGATCAATATCGCTCGAGCTGTGAAATTAAACGTATTTAAATGTTGGTTTTTTGTTCGAGGTTGCTGCTGTTAATTGCGTTTAAGCCATGAGCAAACAGTTTTCATCATCCATAGGCAATACAAATTGTACTCGTTGTCGGCTTTATTCTAATTAGCGTCGTGCTTGGGGCACGAACCTCTGGTCTTACGCAGCACCAGCCACAAGCAACATGACGTGGCATTCATTGTTTTGTCAGTCTCTCTTTGGTGCGTAATGCCCCTTAAATAACATCGACTCGGGTGGGGTGTCTTGAAAGTTAACTCAAAGTGAACATGGGAAACAAATGAGACAAAAGTTTGGTGCTAAGAAAATGTTTAAACTAAGTTTGATATAGGAAAGATACATTTAGACTAGTAAAGAATTATGGGAAAAGATGGAATATGATCTTAGATCTATAAAAGATCATTATCAGGTATGTAAAATGTTTAAACGATGTTTGGTATGGGAAAGATCTGTTGAGACAAGCTCAGAATCTTGGGAAAAGATGGATTTTACTAGGATATAATCTAAGCTTTAAAAATATCACCAAAGATCATTCTTCACTCATAAACTTATCCATTTAAATAATTTAGAGTTTGGAGCATGAAACGAAGCTAAGAAAATGTTTAAAATAGGTTTGGTATGGGAAAGATCTGTACAGAATATTAAGAAAACATGGCTTTAAGTGTAATATGATCTAAGCTATATAAAAATATTACGAAAAATCATTCTTCAGCCATATAAAATGTTTAAACTAAGTATGGGAAAGATACGTTTAAACTTGCAAAGAATCTTGGGAAAAGATGGATTTAAGTGGAATATGATTTTAGATATATAAAACTATTACCCAAAGATCATTCTTCAGTCATAAACGTATCCATTTGTATAATTTAAAGTTTGAAGCATTAAACGAAGCTAAGAAAATGTTTAAGATAAGTTTGGGATGGGAAAGATCTGTATAGAATATTGGGAAAAGATGGATTCTAGTAGAATATGATCTAAGCTATATAAAACTATTACCAAAGATCATTCTTCAGCTATATAAAATGTTTAAACTAAGTTTGGTATGAGAAAGATCTGTTTAGACAAGCTCAAAATCTTGGGAAAAGATGGATCTTAGTGGGATATGATTTTAGCTATATAGAAATATTACCAAAGATCATTCTTCAGTCATGAAATTATCCATTTGTATATTTTTTTGTTTTCGAGCATGAAACGAAGATAAGAATATGTTTAAACAAAGTTTCGTATGGGAAATTTACATTTAGACTAGCAAGGAATCTAGGGAAAAGATGGATTTTACTGGAATATGATTTTAGATATATAAAACTATTACCCAAAGATCATTCTTCACCCATAAAATGATCTTTCTGCTCACTTTTACTCTGTAACTTGTTCTTTTTCTTTACACTACATATACAAAAATTTTCCAAGAGTATTTTTGAGTATATCAACTTACTTTAAAGACAAGCTTCTCAAACTGATCTTTGCTTCTGTTTGTTTTCGTTGTTGTTGTTTGTTGTTGTTGCTGTTGTTGGGGCTGTCAAGCGGCTTAATTGAGCATGCAGCTCAGTTCTTTGACATGTTTTCTATTTGTCTAATTTGTCAAGTCGCCTTCAGTTCAGTTGTCTTCGGCTGTCTTCGATTCGGACAAACGGAAATGATATGCCAAAAATTCCTATAGGCTCACCAGATTTCGTTTTCAAGCTTGCAAAGCAGCTGAACTTTTCGATCGAAGTGTGGCCAAGTTTATTTTTGTAGGCCCATCGAAAGTTGTGGCTCAGGGCGTTAACAAAATATTTAAATTGGGGCTTCACTTGAGCGCGTGTTTAAACAATGTGCACTTCTTAGGGGATTTGGGATTTGGCTTTCGGCTTGAAAGTGTGCTTTTGTTGACTTTGTTGTTGTTTCGTGTCGAAGCATAACTGAAGGGAGTTTGGAAATCTTTGTTGTTCATGTATGTAATCTGAATATGCGTGTTATAGATATTACAATTGTTGAGGTGCTGAAAGATATATATATATTTATAATGGTATTTTAGAGAGAACAAATACTTTTCCTGGGATATCCTGGATTCCCTTTTCCATTTTTGGGTAGGGCTTTGAAATTAACTTGGAATCTTCTTCTATATTGAATAAAATATATAAATATGTTAATCAAAATGCATTTCAATAATGGTATATCAATATGTCAAACTTGTTTTCTTAACGATCTTGAGATAGATGTAGTTCTAGTTGATGATTCTCGATAGGGTCTTCTTATTTCTTAACGATCTTGAGATAGATGTTGATGATTCTCGTTGTGGTCTTCTTATTGGATCCTTTTATTATATGTTTCAAGTTTTTTTCGTATTTTCCATTCATCAATTCTGTCGAAGTTCCTTTCTCTTCAAGCTTCAAAAACACACTGAATGTCCATATAAAAAATATACATCCCTCTTCGAACAACCCTTCTAAAAAACCATCAGACACTTTTCAACCCTTTTTTCCAGTCACAGACGCAGTTTTGCATAAGTCTAGTTCCAGGCAAGGAGTTGGATGTTATTTTTTAGAACACTTCCAACCCCAGCTTATAGAGATTCCTAACTACCCCGCATACACGCCAGATGGCGCTGTTGTGCACTTGCCATTCGCTGTGAAGCATAGAAAAAGTATTTCCACATTATTGATTAAACATTTCTTCTACGATATTGAGTTGAGCATTCATTAGACGCACAATACTTGTGAATAATAATTTCTATCGATAATTAATACCACGCTGGGCCGAAGATGTTGGAGTTGCTGCTCGATGGATCTATGGATGTATGTTGGAGCTCACAGCTGGCATTTAATAAAATATTTTAAATAATTCCGTAATCTAAATGCAGTCATCGTCAGCAGCAACCACAAGAAGAAGGGGCATGCAACAGCAACAACAACAAACAGGATGCGAAGCAAAAAGAAAGATTCTAAATACCAAAGAGCCTGGCTTCTTCTTGCTGGCCTCTCTTGGCACAAATCACAAATTGTCACGTTAATAGTTGCTTACCTCCCCTCCCTCCCTCCGTCTCTCCCTCTCCCTCTCTCTCTCTTCGTCACATCATTATCATTAATGCTGATCATCATTAAAAGAGTCTCTGCTGCTGCTGCTGTTGCCTTGTCTGCCGCATCCGTCTAAATGCAATGTAAATTTTTTTGCTGCTGCGCGCCATTGCAAATGTCAAGACAACAACAGCGACAACAGCAACAGCAACAGCAACAGCAACAGTTGCAGTTGGCATTGGCAGCTCGTAGTAGTAGTGGTATCTGCCACTTCATTCCCCCACGTTTCGCTCGTTGATAATTTATGAGACGCCTTATTAACATCAGTCAGCATCTCTTCAGTCTTCAGTCTTCACTCTACAGTCAACTGGCTTTCTTGGAAAGGCTTTGGCGGATGCAACGCTGCTTTTTGCTTCTCTTCTTCTTCTTGTTTCAGTTGTTGCACACGCATTTCCAACTCATTTTCATGTAATTTCTGTTTCTCTGTAAATTTGTAAATTATTTTAAAGCACATTTAAAATTTATAGTTACGAATCTTTTGACTTTTCATCCTTGAATCTCTGCTCTTCTGTTTTTTTTCCTCTCTCTTTTTGGTTGCATGCAAATCAACTTTGTTGCGTTGGCTTCGCGTCATTCTATGCAAATTTGTGCAACTGCCACATTTGGTTGCTTCGCTTCATTGCCCGTTCGAGGCATTTGCATAAGTATGTTGACCACATTCAATTAAATTGCCAACTTGGCCAGTTGTTAGCGCATTCCAAATGTTAATTCTCAAGTGCATTTGACGATAATTCCAAATGTACAAATGCAGCATATGACTTTTTAAACAGTAAAATAATAATATAGCTGACTTTCTGATACTCTACTTAAATATTTGAACTCTTAAGCAAGGGAAAATGGTTTTGAGACAAGGAAAAAAAATATTTTTGGAACATTTAAGAACAACATAAGCTCGCTTAATCTTTAGTCAGTACAAGTTTGTTTCATATTTTCGATAACTCTTTCCGTTTTCGATATACACATGTTATCGATAACAACAAAATCTTGAATTTGGAAAGTTTTGAGATGCAGTTTGAAACATTCGACGAAATAATGACAATCTGTGAACTTTTTATTCAAAGCGGTTGAGAAACACCGGAGATATAGAACATTAAAGTTAAGTCAAGTACACACACATACTTGCAAGCACTGACTGTACGCGTTAAGTATAGGGTTCAGGGTATGATATTATCGAGATTTATCGACGAGAGCCTTCTTCCTTGTTTTTTATAATATTTTTCAACTAAATTTTTTATCAATTCACCCAACAACATTTAAATTAAGTTGTAGAAAAAGAAGAAGAAATCCATTCCTAACTAGTTTCTCTCTCGAAGCAACCTACAAATATTATAAATATGTTGGAAAACAATTTGGGAACCACTCCAAACCCATTCGAATAGTAATCATACCCAAATGCCAAATGTTTCTATGGAAAACAACATTCACAAATCACATTTTGATGCATAACGAAATGCGAAACAATCGGTTCAATGACAAAAATCAAGCAAATATGTTGCTATGATTTAAACATATATATATATATATATCTGAGAATGGCAAATGTTTGCATAAATTGTTTTTTTGCCATAAATGTGCATTAACAATTAACAATTGTTGATCTTTTTATGCGCCTGACTCCATATAAATCGTCCATATATATAATTATAATTGGAGCCTTGGGTTTGTTTTGGGCTTAAAAGGATTTCAAGACAAGGACAATTAGTGCGATGAGTTTTCATAAAATCCAAATTAGCTTCAAGACGCGTATTCCACATATAAATTAGCAGCAGTCTTCAGTCTGCTTCGACTCTTGCTTTTGGCTTGTAAATTACTGTATTTAAGAATTCTTAATAAGCGCTAAAAATATGGCACAAGACCCACTTTAAGGCGCTGCACTTTCAATGTGGGCGTGACCAAATGGGGCGTTGCAATCGCTTGAAAAGCGCCGCCGCCATCAACATCAAGTCTGTCAAAGCTCCTCAACTCCCTTCTTCATACAGTAGCTGCAAGGTCTGACGTCTGCCGCATATTTAAATGATGAGTTCGAGTCTGACTTAGCCGCTTTTATTGAATACAAAACAAACAGAAAGCGAATTAATGCCTGACTTAAGGGTATTGGCATTCGCATTAACATCACCGAATGGTAATTGCCTGCCAGCCAGAACTGGAATATATTTATTTTAGCCTTTTTTTGCTTCATTGACTGATTCAATGCGGTATTTAAAACTAGGGAATTAAGCATATTCAGAACTAAAGTCAACTTTTTTATACTGTTTCAAGTTAAATGGAAATTGAAATAAATCTTAATCAAAGTAATACAAAGTAAAGTTCAGATTTTTACTTGAATATGATTTTCGAAATGATTTGAAACGTAGTATTAAATGATAGATGAACACGTTTCCACATTTGAAGTGTTTTTAATATTTAAGTATTTTTTCAACCTCTCAAAATATTCAAAAACTTTGAGAAAATACTAAAAAAAAAATACTAAGATTCGTTCTTGAGTATATATAAGATGAAATACGAACAAGTTTGTACCTTTGAAGTCTTTTGACTTTTTAAGTATTTATTCAACCTCTCAAAAAGTTCAAAAACTTTGAGAAAATACAAAAAAAAAATACTAAGATTCGTTCTTGAGTATGATTTATGAAATAAATTTATATTTGCTCCATTAACGCTATATTAGATAAAAGATGAACCAGTTTGTACCTTTTGAAGGCATTTTAATTCACAAACTTTGAGAAAATACCAAAATAAAAAGCTTAAAGGCTAAGATTCGTTCTTGAATATTTTGAATTTATTTGAAATGGATTTTTAATTGCACTTTTAATGCCATATTAGATAAAAGATGAAGACATTCCTACATTTGAAGTTTTTTTTACTATTTAAGTATATATTGGTTTTTTTTTTTTTGATATTTTTTCAACTTCTCAAAAAATTGAAAACCTGCCAAAATCTGACCCAAATATTTTGTTATAAAAGATGAACTCGTTTCTACCTTTGAAAGCTTTTTGCTATTTAAGTACTTTTTTTTTATGTTTTTCAACTTAAATAATTCAAAAAAATTGAGAAAATACCAAAATCTAAATAAATTGATTTTTATTTTCACTTTTAACGTTTCATAAGATAAAAGATGAAGAAGTTTCTACCTTAGAAGCCTTTTTAATAGTCTATTATTTTTTTAGATATTTTTTCAAGCTCTCAAAAAATCAAGAACATACCAAAAATACCCAAATAAAAATCTGACCCAAATATTTTGTCAAACTGAATACTTTATTTTATTTAAAAGTATTCATGACACCTCCAAAAAACAGAAGTTTGTAATGTGTTTGTTTGGAATTGAAATCGTTTTGTATAATAAATGTGCGATTAAATTGAAAATGTTAAAATGTGAGTAAGTCACCTCGTGATTTCTATATAATTATGCAGATTTCGATACCAATTATTGTTACGTTAATAAGCAACAACAGCAACAACAAGCAACAGCGACAACAAGCAACAACTAAAGTTGGCAAATTATTCAAACACAAAATAAATTGTTACAGCTGCACTCCAAATGACACACAGAAGCTTGCCACGTTGTTGTTGTTGCAGCCTCGGGGCAGGCGAAACAGTCAGCCAGCTGTCAGTCAGTCAGTCATTCAAACAGCTCTCAACTTTGATGTTTTTCGTTTGACCAAAACGTGTAAAAACCGTTGAAGCAGCTGCTGTTCAACATATGCAAGTATACCTTGCCTCCTGCAGTGTGTGCTTGCCCCTGCAAGCTGTTGCAAGCTGCTCGCTGTTCGCTGCCTTTTTGTCACCAACTCTCAGCCCGTTTAATTGTGGGCAAATGCTTGGCTAAATGTAAATTATACAAATATTCCTGAGGCTTGGCTGATTTTAATGAGCCAGCAACAACAACCATGCACAGTGTTGTAAAAAGCATTTGCATTTTGATTGACAGCACTGGAGATTGGACAAGCAACATGCATATTTGGCAAATGCGTTAATGAACAACAACAAAAAATACATAAATATATATAAACAAAAGGTTAAATTCAATCTTAAAAGTTTAAATCTGTCAAAGTTGCTTACATTCAACAATAGATTTTAACTTTTGATTATGTTTGTGTTGATTCATTTTGCAAAAGTCGCAAAATTTGATTTTAAATCTAAGAACTTAGTCTGGCAACGCTGTCACAACTGTGTGGCAACACTCTGTACTAAACTGTTAGTTCCTTTCTGTGTTGGCAATGCCTTAAAGTAGTAGAAAAAGGGGTAATAATGTGGTTGAATGGAATATGGCTGGGGAATTAACCCCTTCTTTTTTTAACATAACGTTTTTTGCTAAGTTTTTTATTAAAGGGTTGTTCAACGACAGCTGTGTAAAGCAACCCTGAAAAATCACACATTCACCTTCCAGTTTCGTTTTTCTTTGCGCATATTCAAATTTCGTTTCCTTTTTCAATGGGCTATAAAAGCCAGCGAGAGCTGTGCCACTTGCCACAAACGGTTGTCGACTCTCCTCAAATTCGGTTGCTGCCGGCAAATTTACATACACTGGGATTACGCTGAACTTTGGATTATACACTTACACAAACTTTGGATACTCTTTAAGGGAGAAAATTATTTTTTCTGATTTTTTTCCGTTTTTTTTTTAATGATTTTTTTAATGATTTTTTCTTATGATTTTTTTATAAAATACAAACAAATAAACTTATGCGAGTTTGTTGCAGTTTGTTATGTTTATATATATATCAAACATTTTTACGACTTTTATAAGTTGTGTGTGTGTGTGTGTTGATGTTTATCCATAGTTATTAGTGGTAATTTGTGCAAAAACAAAAAAAAAAACTCATAAAATGCAAAGAGCGTTGATTATTTTTAATTTCTGTTTCTGCCTCGTTGGCGGCCTTAAGCAAATACAAATACAAAGACACAAACTGGAGTATCATTTCATAAACGTATAAACGTATATATATATATATATATATATATATATATATGAATGTTTATATATGCTTCCAAGAAGATTTGCGTGTCAATTTTGCCACACAAGACAAGGCACAAAATGCAACTGCAACTGCAACAGCAACTGCGGCAGCAACTGGTTGTGGAACTGTTTATGCATTTTGTGCAGGCGAGTGCAACAAATTTAATTGTAGTGATAGCTGCCTGCAAAACCGACATGCATTGGCAGTAAAAACTATAAAACTAACAACAAACAATAATTTAGTCTCAGAGTCTTGGCTAAGTGGCAATAAAAATGCACAACACCAAAAAATTCAATTCAATTCGCAACAATATTAAGAAAAAATATGAGAAAAATAAACTAATTACGTGTGCAATATGATGATATCATTTGCGGCATTCAAAAGCTGCGTGTTCCTAATTAATCTCATTTATTTTTGGCTGCCTGCAACAACAACTGCAACAAATCGCAGAGTTCTTTCGGCAACAAGGAAATAAAGTTACCAAAAAATAATAATACGAGAAACTAGTAAGAAGGCTCTAGGCGAGAAATACCGACCCGACTATACCCTGAATCCTATACTTTACGCATACAGTCAGTGCTTGCAAGTATGTGTGTGTGTACGCGTATAGTGCATACTTGAGTTAACTTCAATGTTCCATATCTCCGGTGTTTGTTAGCCGATTTCAATACAAATTTCACAGATTGTCATTATATCGACTAATGTTTCAAACTGCATTACAAAGTTTTCCAAATTCAAGATTTTGTTGTTATCGATCACATGTGTATATCGGAAACGGGAAGAGTTATCGAAATTTTGGAACAAACTTTTACTGCCTAGGGATTAGGCGAGCTTATGTACCAAATCTGGAGTCTCTAGCTCTCATAGTCTCTGAGATCATGGCTATATCGACTCGGCTGTTGATGCTGATCAAGAATATATATACTTTATGGGGTTGGAAATGCTTCCTTCTGCCTGTAACATACTTATGCACAAAACCCTTTTACTGTTTTCACCCATTTTCACTGGGTTCAGGGTATAATAATGATACGCAAACTGCATTCGAGTTTCTGTTACTTTTGCTACTGCAAAAAATTTACGACTTGTTTTTCTTTAGTTTTTAGTTTTTCTTATTAAAATCTTCGTTTTTTCATCTTTTTTTTTCTAACAATTTGTTGCTTTTGAACATAACTCACAGTTTGCTAGAGAAAACACAAAATAATAACAATTAAATACAAGTAATAAATGCTGCAAAGAAGTGAGCTCAACTAGCAGATACCCCTTGGATAGATTTTCATATCAAAAACTTAGAAATTTTTACTTTTTTCATATAAAACTCATCAGAATTTGAATTTAAAAGTGTTTTTTATTAGACAACCCTTAAGCATGATCATACGCACAGGGTATATACACAATATACAGCTATGAAATGCATATATATCATTAGTTTTCGGTATCTTAATGCTATGTTTTGTGGCGCGTTCGTTTCTTCAGTCTTTTGTTGTGCCACAAGCAGGCAAGCAAAAAGCAAACAATTTCATTTGATTTATTTGCAACAGTCATATAATTTGGTCATCCATAATCCGTTTCGCGAACTGCTTAAAAATGCACACACCAACAACAACAACAGCAATGCAACATTGGAATCTGCAATTATGATACAAAGTTGCAGATAAAGAAACTGAATCCGATTCCGAACTTAAGCCAACATCAAAAGCGGAACTTCAAACTTCGTTAACTATGAAAATAGTGCTGAATTTTCCCAAGAACTATGCCGGATTATAATCTGAACATCTTAACTTATGCGGAAAAGATGATAAAAAAGTTAAGTTATGAGGTTTCTTTCCAGAACTATGAGATTAAGAAGTTGGATAGTTAATGTGGGTTGAATTATGATTTACTTATTGAAATTTGATGAACTTATAGTCAGAACTGTAAGGATTGTTACTTCTATGTCTATAAGGTCAGGAAATAATTAATCATTTAGTTATATTCATAATCATATGATTCTAACATGCTCTAAACTTATGCGGAAAAAATGATAACAATGTTAAGTTATGGGATTTCTTTCTAGAACTATGAAGATTTAGATACTTAGCATAGGTTAAATTATGATTTACTTATTGAAATTTGATGAGCTTAAAGTCAGAACTGTAAGGATTGTTACTTCCATCTCTTTAAGGGTAGGAAATAATTAATCATTTAATTAATGTTCCTATCGTAGTATTCATAATCGAGTTAACCGAATAGTTATTACGATAATAATGTACTAGTTCCGATTAAAATGAAAGAAAAAGAAATGTAAAAACCAAGTGCCACGCCCACAAGCCAGCCCAAGCAAATTGCAAGCATCGCAAATGAGTCTTAGACATGCTTCAAATATTAAAAAGAGAACGAAAAATGAGAAAGAAAAAAATACTATAAGGGAGTATTTGTTAGTCAATTGGATGCATAGCTAAGTTGTGGCACAAGACTTGTACGAAGATTTCGAAAACAATGGGAAAATGTACATGAAACATGCCATTAGAACGCCCAAGATACATATCTCAGTTCATATTTCGCTAAGCATATGTATCTGGTTATAGACAGCTGCGGAATAAGACATCAAATTATGCAAACTACAAATTACTACATCAACCAAAGAAATTGACAAGAATCAAACTTTAGGCAAAGGTCACAAAAAACTCACGCGATCAAAGTTCTTGAGTCTTAAGCCACGCCCCCCCCCGCCTGCTTTGAATACCATTTTTGCGCACTCTTTAGTTGCATTATGATGCCTTAACATGATTCCCTTTCATGTTCGAGCCACATCAAACGTTGCTAATCCGCAAAGCACAAAATTGTTTCTAGCTAATAAACACATTAAAACTCAATTTGTTTTTTCAAGCAAATGCATTGAAAACAAAAAGAATCAGCTAAATAAGCTAAAGATGAAGAAGCTCATGTACTTTTGCAATTTGCCATTTTTGTTTTTGTTGTTTTTTTTTCTGGCTATTAAGCTGATGCCAAACATATGATTAAATCGCATAATAATAGACTGCTGGGCATAATTTAATAAATTTTCTAGTTAAAAGTACTTTACTTTAAAGTGCTTTGCAGTGCCCCCCCTCCCCACTTACCTCCCTGTGTTCTTTCGCTTCGCCTGGCCTCACATTATGAGCAGTTTTATTGGCCCAAACTTGGCTAACAATATGCTTTCGCCCAATGATTTAGTTGTGTCTGGGCGTGTTAACTCGATTAATAAGAGTATGTTCGCAGTAATGGCTGCATATAGCAATACAAGTTTTCTTTCTATTCCTATTTTGCATGGAACTGAAACTTATTGCAGTGTAAAGGGAATGGTTTTAACTGTTTGTTGGAAACTTCAAACTAAGAATATGTGAAGGAGGTCATCAAATAAAAATATTTGTCTTAAGGATGATAAATCTAAATAAGTTTTTAAGGATTTTTGTGTGATGAAATCACTTCATTAGAATCTTTTTATACCCTGAACCCATTGAAAATGGGTAAAAAAGGTGTAAGGGTTATGTGCATAAGTATGTAACAGGCAGAAGGAAGCATCTCTGACCCCATAAAGTATACATATTCTTGATCAGCATCAACAGCCGAGTCGATATAGCTGTCGATCTCAGAGTCTGTAAGAGCTAGAGACTTCAGATTTGGAACACAAGCTCGCCTAATCCCTAGGCAGTAAAAGTTTGTTTCAAATTTTCGATAACTCTTCCCGTTTCCGATATACACATGTGATCGATAACAACAAAATCTTGATTTTGGAAAACTTTGTAATGCAGTTTGAAACATTAGATGAAGTAATGAACATCTGTGAACATTTCATTGAAATCGGTTGAGAAACACCGGAGATATGAAACATAGAAGTTAAGTCAAGTATGCGTACACACACACACAGACTTGCAAGCACTGTAAAGTATAGGGTTTAGGGTATAGTCTAATGGGGATTTCTGGATTTCTCTTCCCTATATACCCCTATCAACATTCATGTATATCGTCAAATGAATCCCCTTCATAATTATATGTTCCCAATAAATCTACATGCATGCAGCTTCTCGGGTGCCCTTTGAATAAATTAAGCTACTTACAAGATCTTATCGCAGTTGAATGCAATTAAAAGATAAATCAAAAAGATAAAGCGAACTATATATATAGTATATATTCATAATTCGAGATTGCATGAATCGTTCGTGTGGCGCTGATCATGCAAATTTACTAAAGTGTGAAATATTGCAAATGCATTCAGTCTCTGCGGGTGGTTGCAAGTGTTGCAAGTGCATTGTTGCACCACTGTGGTGGCAGACCAATAAATTAACACTCCATTTTCATATTAGACATTGCGATACTTGGCTCGCATGCAAACTCTTGCGACTTCTCTCCCAACTCCCAACTCTCTCTCTCTCTATCTCTCCTCTCCTCTCCTTGAGACTATTAGCTATGCATAAGGTATTCCGACTTCAAAGTTTTGCATGGGACACGCCATGGACTCAATTGACTTGGCCAGCAATAATACAATCAGAAAACATATAACACTGTCCAACACAGGCAAAGGAAATGTTTCGAAAGTATGTATAAAGAATTGCAGTTAGGAGCTAAGAAAAGTAAGAACTGAAGAACTTCTAAACAGAAGTACTTTAAAATAAAGGAGAACCTGGAAAGGGTATTGAAATTAGTTCGTTCAAAGAGTTTTTTTTTTGTTTTGTTTTAGATTTTCTTGAAGATTTTATTCCTTTCCTGCTTTTTACTAACTTCTTTGAAGCGAACTGAAGTTGGAAAAGTTTTTTCCTTTCCTGTTGCACATTGTGAAATAAGTAAAAATTCGAAAGTATGTTTAAAGAATTGCAGTTAGGAGCTGAGAAAAGTACTATCTGAAGATGGAAAGTAAACAGAAGTATTGAAATTAGTTCGTTTAGAGAGGTTTTTTTTTGTTTTGTATTAGATTTTCCTCAAGATTTTGTGCCTTTCTTGCTTTTTACTAACTTTTCTTTCCGAACTTGGAAAAGTTTTTTCCTTTCCTGTTGCACATTGTGAACTTGGTAAAGTTTCAAAAGTTGGTATAAAGAATTGCAGTTAGGAGCTAAGAAAAGTAAGAACTGAAGATGGAAAGTAAACAGAACTACTTCAAAATAAGTCAGAACCTGGAAAGGGTATGAAAATTATGTTTTTAGTGTGGTATATTTTGTTTTCTATTAGATTTTCCTCAAGATTTTATTCCTTTTCCACTTTTTACTAACTTTTCCTAAGCAAACTAAACGTGGAAAAGTTTTTTCCTTTCCTGTTGCACATTGTGAAATTAGTAAAGTTTAATGGGCATTGCGATGACAAGAAAGGAAGACATCATCGACAGCTTGAATGAAACATCCTTTGCTTTCTTCTCTCGCTCGAAATTAAACAGAAATTCTTAAAAATAAGTCTGAGCCCTTAAAGGGTATTAAAATTAGCTCGTTTAGAGAGGTTTTTTTTTATCTGTATTAGATTTTCATCAAAATTTTATTCCTTTCCTACTTTTTCACAAACTTTTCTTAAGCAAACTGAACTTGGAAAAGGTTTTTTTTGTTCCTGTTCCGCATTGTGAAATAAGTTAAGTTTATGGACACTGCGATGACACGAAAGGACATCATCGACAGCTTGAATGAAACATCCTTTGCTTTCTTTTCTCGCTCGATTCGATTTGTGTGCCACAAGTTGATGCCACAATGGCAAGTACAACTGGGACAGACAATGCGCATTAGCATTAGACATATGTCCGTCAGAGAGTGTTTCAAGGCGATTTCTATTACAATCCTCAACTCCACGCTCCCCGCTCCCCCCTCGCTGCTGCCCGCTCTCGCCAATCTTCACTTCTTAGTGACTGACCGTAAATAATAAAAGAAATCGTCTTAGGCACGCATTTCACAAGCGTCCTGATGTGTCCTGATGGACAACGCAACAAGAAGGACATCATTTTGAATATAAAGCAAGCGAATAAAGCACACACACACACACACACACACACATGTACAGCATGAATGGAAGAGAGACGTGTGGCATAAAAAACACTTCCCAACCAAGAGGGGTGTGTGGGTGGGGCGGGGGCAGTTTGGAGTGTGAGAGAATAAGAGCAAATAAAAAAGAATTTCTTATTACAGTTATTTTGCTTATCTGCAGCAAAACATTCGTTTCACACTTCACACACACACACGCACACATTGACTGAGCACCCAAAAACACACCCCACAAGCACACACACTCATGCACACACACACACACAGACAAGACACAAATCCGCTTTTATATTTTCAACTGTCAATCGTCGTCGCAATTTCTTTCCCTTTTCTCTCTCTCTCTCGTTCGTTAGGTGTTGGAGTTATAATCAAAGACTGCTTTATCCATCCCCCACTCTCCCCTACTCTTCTCCCCCGCCCACTGTTCTTTGGTTTCTTTCAATTCTAAAGTGAAAATTCCTTTTGGCAACAAAAAAATGCTTCTTAATGCCTTTTGCACTCTGACTGACAGACAGGCTACTGAATTCCAGCATTTCTACTAACCCAACCCCCCTCCTCCCGCTGTTTGGACCCGTGTTTAGTTGTCTATTATCTCGCCTGGCTTTTTGAAGTCTGTTGGTTTTTTTTTTTGCAATTTGTTGCATACTTTGCGGCTCTGCACTTAAATAAGTTTCATTATTTTATTTTTAATCAAGATTAGGCTGCTTTTTCTTGAGTTTTGATCTTCGAAATTAGTTTTTACTTCAAAGCAACAACTAAGTTAAGTAATTTCCTAACTTCCCAACGTATCATTAGTGTCGTCAGCTCTGCTTGAATCTGATTTGCTTGATTTGATAGCAAATCCTTATGCTCATTGCATGAACTTATGCAAATTTTGGTATATATTTGCTTTTATGACAAACACATAAATCTAGCAATGCGCGTAAATCCCAAACGAACAAAGACTAAGGGTTGTTTCATGCTAATGAGCTGCAGGGGAGGGGTTGGGGTGGGGGTGGAGTAAACTATGTGTGCTTTACCTAAGCGAAACTTTGTTCTTTGCAACAATGAATCATAAGCAACATCAACCCCCCACCCTCTTCCCTCTTACCCCCCGTTGTGCTTAACCTGCTGCTGTTGTTGTTGCCGCTGTGTGGCATTATTACTGCCAACTTGGCACAAAACTCATTCGGTGGCAAGTTGGCTTAGTTGCTACTTGCTGCATGCATAATAATAGCAATCATAAAAATGGCAATCAGCGTGCCCCAACCCTTCCCCTTCCCCTTCGCCATTATGCATACAATCATAATTTTGAGAATAAGCAAAAGTTTTCGATTTGCAATTTTTGTTGCTTTATGGCTCAAATCAAAATGTATAACCAAGATTTATGGGCGCTGATTCGAGCTACCCTTATGTAAATCGCTAGTGCCACCCTTAATTTAAATGCAAATAAGGCAAGCGTGGAGGAAAGGGTAAAGGGTAAGGGGAAACGTGCTTCTTCTTCTTCGAGGAGGGTTGTTCAACATTCGTTTTTTAGGCGAACCAAATAAAAAACGGGACAAACTTTACATTTTCAAATGGCGGCAGGCCTTAAAACATGGCAGCAAAGCAAAATGGAGCCTGCCTTCAGTTTGCTGTCTCTTTCGCACACACACACACACAGAGGCAGGACACAAAAGGAGCCGCCAGGAGCTGGGTTTTTGATTTTTTATTGGTCGTTGCTTTTTAAAAAAAATGTAGGCGTGTTTACAGGTTGTCTCATAATTGTGATAGCCCATGCAGGCAGCTCGAATCGAGAGTCCTGTCGTGGGAAACAGAGTAAGAGAGAGAGAGAGAGAGCGAGAATAATTTTGCAGTCAAGGCGAAAAGGCGAGGCAAAATAAAATCGATTTTATGTCACTGCCACAGCCTCAGTTCGCTTTATGTCTATGCAATAACTACACACACACACACACACAGGAGAATTCTTGTCTCCCACCCACACACACACACACATACAGCCCACATTTGGTTGAGGTAAAAGTTTTGCAGCAGTAGCAAAAAAAGTGTTGCCTGCTTTTGTGCGCTTCTCTATATTCATTATACACTTGCACTATGGCATGAAAGCTGTGTTCTAAAGTGTGTTAGGCATTAATAAAGATACTTTGGATGACATAAAGCTATATATGTTCTTGATCAGCAATACTATATAGCTTTAAGGCTTTATATCCATTAATATCTATATCTAACTGCATGAACTTTTTTGGCTTGAAGCTATATTTATGATAATTAAAATATATCTTCGACTTTCAACTGTAGTAAAAAGTTAAGATATAGTTGAAAAAATCTTCAAGCTCAAGTAGAACTCGTTCAACTTCTTGTATGCATAGTAAAATATGTATTAAAGCCTGTGAAAGGGTATAAATTTATAGCATTTCCCTTTGATATTTATTCCTGCATGTGTCTTGGAAACTTTGCATGTGTGGTCCTTTTGTAGTTGTTAGTGTCCTGCCTGAGGCAGCAGCATCCGAAGCATCCACAGCAGCAACAGCAGACTGTGTGTGCACGATAAGAAATAAGCAAAGAAGAACTAGAAAGACAGTGCGGCAAAGGTGGGGAAAGTAGAAAGTTCGTTGAGCTTGAGTTGAGCTCTAGCTGCAGTTGTGTGTGTGTGTGAGTTAGTTGATGCTGTCTGCTGTGCTGCAGCAGGATATCCGGCTACGAACGTAGACAGACATTGACAGCGGGAAAAGGTGGGGGGAAAACTGAGCAGAGCAAAAGGGATATGAAGAAAAAAACTTATTTTTTCTGCTCTTATTTCTCAGATTTAAATAAAAGGTTATTTTGCTTATAAAGCTAAGTGACTTGCAGCAAAATACTGGCCATAAACATTTGAATAACTTCTAATTTTCGTTAAGTTGTTTTTTATTTAATGCATTTAAGCTAAAGGGAAAGAAAAAACATAGAAAATTGTTGAGGAAAATTGGATATTATGATATGACAAACATAAAGTACAAACACAATATTCAATTAGATACTTCTTCCCACTATAATCACAATAATGAACTGAAAATTGAGAGATTCGCGAAATTGTAAACAAAACCATTAGAGAAACGCATAAAGATAATTTATGTTGCATGCTTTTAGGCGAAAGCGTAAATAGTCTTCAATTGAATTTTATCGCACGCAGCTCGAAGATAATAATAAAAATTACACAAAATGACACAAAATAGCGGAGTGATGACATGCTTTTAGTGCCACTAATGCCTCGAAACGGTAAATTCTGCTGACAACAAGAAAACACAACACACAGACACAGGAAAAAACAGGCCATAAAAATCTACAGGATGCATAATAAAAACCTCTTTCAATTAACATAAAATTAGCATTTGAATTCAATTTATTTTTATATATATGGCGGACACACACACACACACCACAAAAGTGCGAAGGGAGGGGGAGGGAACAAATGGGTTGAAGTTATTTACGCACAGCAAGAGAAAAGAGAGAGGGAGAGAGAAACAGTCAAACAAACAGGCTTGAAAACATTTACATTTTCTGACCGCTAAAAAAGCAGCAGCCAACTAACTGATGGAGCGAATGGTAGATGGGGGTGTGCGGGAGGGGGGGTAACGACTAAAATTCATGTGTATGTTTATCTGTGTGTGTGTGTGAGTGTGTTTGTGTGGGTGCTGAGCAATGTAAGTGGTCATAATAATAAAAATAATGATGCCCGCAATAAAGCTGATTCAAGTCCTCGCACTCAGCTGCCTAACCTCCCCGCCCCATCTCTCCCCTCCCCACCCGTCCCCTCTTCCTACTCGCTGCTCGATTTGCGTAAAAAATGGCCAAAAGTCCTTGTGCAGATAAAAAAAAAGCAGCAGAGAATGAATGAATGAAAGAAACGAACAAACAAACTTAGTCTAAGGAGAAGGCGCAGGAGAAGAAGAAGAAAGAAAAGGATCTGAATGGAATTTTGTTGCGAATCAGCGAATTTTTCATGCTGCAGCGATTATTCACCATGGCAATTGGACGAAGTACACTCAGAGAAACTAGGGAGTAGTTCGTTTCAGATTTTATGATTTTTGTTCGAACTTTTTAAGCATAAAAATCTGAAAACTATGAAAACTTAAACATGTTGATACATTCATAAACATTCGAATGTACTTACTATGTTTTTGTAACAGTGTATCAGTAGTTTCTAGTGCTCTGCACCACCCACACTACACTTCACCCACTCACACATTCGTCCCTCGCCCAAGTGTCATAAATTCATAATAACGCAAATAAGCACCGGCAACAAACTAGGAAAACTACTCAATAGAATGAGGAGAGGAGGGTTGGGGGTAAAACTTATCGGTGGCATCTAAAGCGGCAACCAGCAACAGTGCCCAAAAACCAAAGACAAACAACAACAACAACAAGAAGAAATGCCAACGGGGCATGCTGCCAATTCGATGGGTTTATGTTAGCTGGTATTGAAAGTGTGTGCATGTGTGTGTGCATGTGTGTGTGTGTGTGTTGGTGTGTGTGTGTTTGTAGCGGCAAATACGTTTTTTACGACTTTATGCTAAGCACTTTTTATGCATAAAAAAGGAAGGAACAAACAACAAACAACCACCGCAGGATGCGCGCGCGACTGAAGGATGTGAGGACGAAACACAAAAACCACCACGAAGGAGATGCTCAGAGGAGCAATGGCCATAGCTTTTGTGCTCGTCGAACACATATACATATACACATGCACACATATATATAGCCATAACCGTTATTTGGCTCGGACAGCGGCTCCTTATTTATGCGTTTTTTAGTATGGAAAGCATACACACACACACACAGAGACACTCACACACACACACATATGCACTGATATCCTTTCAGAGTGTCCTGGACATCATCGGCATCAGCAGCGCCATCATTATTGGGCCCGAAACGTATGTAAAAAGCAAAGTCGAGCAACGAACGCGTTTTCCTTTTATGCTTTCGGTTTCGGGGTGAGGTAATATATTGAAAATAGCTGTCGAGTGTAATAAAATGCCAGTATGTGTGTGTGTGTGTGTGTGTGTGTATGCATATCAATAAAAATGCCAAATGTGGAAAAGTGGAAAAGCAGCAACAACAAAACTCAATTTGTTTACTGCACCGTGGAAAAGCATCAAAAAATATTCCAAAAAAATTGAATTTAACAACAAAAAAATAGATAAAAAATATTATATATCAAAAACTAAAACTTTTTTGAAGAGATTTAAAAATATTCTTAATTTGAATACAAATAAAAAATATTATATATCTAAAACTAAAACTTTTTTGAAGATTTTCAAACATATTTTTATTTTTTGAACAAGTTTTGAAATTTTTTGATCAATTATTTTGTTTTTTACAGAGATTCAAACATATTTAAATTTTTGAACAAGTTTTAGAATTTTTAATAATGTTGCAAACTGTTTTTTTTCAATTCTTTTGTTATTTTAAATATTGAAAATCATATATTCCGAATTTTAACTTTCCCAAAAGTATTTAAATTCAATATTTGTCCCACTGTACCAACCAGTCAGGGCCCACTGTCCCTAAGCATCGTTCATTGTCCGGCATTTCAGGGCAATGTTTTTGAATTGAGCTCAATGAAATTGCATCGATGATTACTTATGTTGATTTTGTGCTTGGCTCTTCAGTTTTTTGTACGCGGCAATAATTTTTATGTTCATAAATAAAGAAATGCTTCAGATTTGTTTGAAAGCGAAGAAGGAAGCAGAAAAGTGCATGGAAATGCTATGCTTTGAATAATTTATGGGCTAAGTAGAATACAAAATAAGACATAAAATGATGCGTCATGGAATATAATATAAATTTTACTTCTTTATTATATTTTGCAGAATAAATTCAAAATCAGCAGGATTTTTGGGTAGCAAAAAAAAATAAATATTATATTGATTGAAGTATAAATAAATATAAAAAACTTTTTTGTAGTGTTAGGAAACTTTTAAAAATCAGCAAGCTTAAACTCAATATAATAGTATTGAGAAAATAAATATTATATTGATTTTAAGTAGTGTTGGAAAACTTTTGAAACTCAACAAACTCAATATTATAACATTAAAATCAATATTATATTTTCGGGTTATAATAGTATTGAAAAAATAAATAGAAAACTTATTTTAAGTACAAATATATTAAAAAATATATTTTGGTAGTATTTGAAAACATTTAAAAATCAACAAACTTGAACTCAATATTATAAAATTAAAATCAATATTATATTATTCGATAGGATATTGATTTTAAATGCTAATCAATATAAAAATATATTTTTATAGTGTTGGAAAACTTTTAAAAATCGATAAACTTAATCTTCTTATGCTTTCCACATAAACTCCTTTAACTAAACTCAAATAAATTGAATAAAATCGAAATAATCCTTATTGTATGCTAAGGCATACCCCAAATGTTTCTTTACTAAACCAAATTCAAAGACATTCCTTAAGCTGCATATAAACCCAACAACAAACACACACGCACACACATATGTTAGTCACACACAGAACATATACAAAATAGATTTAAATTCCATTTGCTGGGCATTAGCACTCAGGTCACAAGCAGTTACAACACTCAACAATCCCCCAGAGATAGAGTATTAACCAAAAAGAAAAAATAGGAACATAAAGAAAGCAACAAGAAAAAAAGAAATATGCGACAAGGGCGTTGAGAAATTTACTTTTAAAGTGTTTCCATAATAAATGCATGGAAATTACATAGAGAGTTCATGTGTGTGTGTGTGTGTGAGTTAGTGTGTGTGACCTCACGCACATGTTTAAAATACTTGGCAACACCCTTCACAAAAATAAAAATAAAATATAAACCACAAAAACTTTATTTTCTCTACGGAAAAAAAAAAGTGCAAAAAAAAGTGCACAAAGAAAATAAATTTACAAATAAAATTCTATACAAGGGGGAGGCGGGGAGAAGATGGAGACATGGTAAAAATGTCCAGCATCATGTGTGTTGTGTGCTGTGTGTGTGTGGCATGCCACATCGAGGGTGTCTGGCTGTAAATCCCACATGAAAGATTACCCAAAGACAGCAGTTTCAGTCCAACTGAGACCAAGAAAAACCAAACCAACCAAACCACCCAAACCAAACCAACCAAACCGAACCAAACCACCCGAACCGAACCAAACCAAAACCACTTGATGCCACACACACAAGGGACACGGAAAAAAAAACTGAATAAAATGTAAAAAGAATGAAAAAACCTCAACGAAGTAAAGCAAAAATGTATAATTTTTTATATAAATGCCACACACATTGCCCACAGGCGAATTGTTAACACTGTTGTCCTTGTTGTTGTTCTTGTTGTTGTTGTTTTTTTCCGCCTGAACCGAACCTTCGACCTTTTGTAGTCGGAATTTTTGACATGTTATTATGCTGAAATAATTTTATAATTTATTTATTTTGCTTGCTTTCCTTGCCACATATTCGTTATGCCTGCCAAGCGTCTCTGACATGGTCTAACGGTAACTAAAACCCGAACCCGAAGGGGAACCAACCGAATATGTGGTTTGGTTGCAGTCCTTTTAGCTCCATCCCGGGCATTTCCTGACAGGCTTGATGGCGACATCAACTGACATTTTGTATTTCCTGTTGTTGTTTCGCCGGGATATAAATGAATGCGTGAATTGATGAAAATAATCTCAGGACTATAAGGATGAGAATGAGGTTTATCTGGAAGGTGTGTGAATGAGTAATAGCTAAGGCATACCCCAAATGTTTACTTCACTTGATTAGTTGTCAGGGAAAAGTAAAGAAGAAAGGGAAAACTTTCTTTAAACCATTTTAACATCTGTAAGGAACAAATGAACGGTTAATCAAATGTTTGTATGGTTCGCATTAGGTTTGAACCGAAAGCCAATTGAAATAATCATAATTTTCAATGCTGCGTAGTTAGAGAAGGAGGAAGGAGAAGACGAAGGGACACTTAAACTCAATATTATAAAATTAAAATCAATATTATATTATGCGATTGAATATTGATTTTAAGTGCTAATCGATATAAAAAAGTTTTTTTGTAGTGTTGGAAAACATTCAAAAATCAAGAAACTTAAACTCAATATAATAGTATTGAAAAAATAAATTACTATAAAATATTATATTTATTTTCAGTACAAATAAATATAAAAAAGTAGTTTCTTGTAGTGTTGGAAAACTTTTAAAAATCCCCAAACTTAAACTCAATATTATAATATTCAAATCAATATTATATTATTGGATTGCTGGTTAGCATTGAAAAAATTAATATAATATTGATTTTAAATGGTAATCAATATAAAAAAGTATTTTTTGTAGTGTTGTAAAACTTTTAAAACACAACAAACTTAAACTCAATAAAATAGTATTGAATAAATAAATATTATATTGATTTTCAGTACAAATAAATATAAAAAAGTATTTGTTGGTAGTGTTGGAAAACTTTTGAAACTCAACATACTCAACATTATAACATTAAAATCAATATTGTATTATTGGATTGTTGGGTAGCATTGAAAAAATGAATATAATATTGATTTAAAGTATAAATAAATATAAAAAAATGTTTTTGTAGTGTTGGAAAACATTCAAAAATCAATCAACTTCATCTTCTTATGCTTTCCATATAAACTCCTTTAACCAAAACTTAAATAAATAATATAAAATCGAAATATTATTGTCAGCTAAGGCATACCCCTGCTATGTTTCTTAAATAATCATAATTTTCAATGCTGCGTAGTTAGAGTAGAAGGACGAAGGAGACGAAGGGAAAGTCATAACTTTTGAAATGAAATTAAGGTCTCGAAAGCAAACAATTTATACGCAACATTACGCAATTGAAAATCGAATTGTGTGCTTTCACTTTCACTCGTCGAATCTCTTTGCCAAATTAGATTTAACCATACTCAATTCTCGATTCAGTCGCAATAAAAAGATTGCAATTTTTTTTTTTATGTATAGCGAAACCCAAAATTGTGCGTTTTATTTGATTTGATTTAAGTTTTCTTTCTTTCTGCCTCGTATTGTGCCCCAGAGCACAATAAATGGCGCAACTTTTCTCTTTCGGCGGGGCTTAAACTGCAGGGTGCGAGGGCTGGTTGGGGGGTTGATGAATTGTGGGGGGTGTAGTGGGTTAGGGCTCTGGCTTAAGTGGCTTGCCACACAAATTTACATAAAGTCAATCAATCATGGCATTTGCCGCATGCCACATGCCACACAGCCACAACCAGAACGCCATTTTGCATGTTGCCAGCTCATGTTGAGTTGTTGTTGGTTGTTGCTCGAGGGGCACTTGTGAGATTTCACTAATAGCCAAGTACACTTAGAGAAAAGTATTACCAAGAAATCCCAGAAATATAAGTAGTACTATATATATACTATATATGTTATACTATATTTGTTATATAAGTTTTTAGTTTCCACATCTTAGTATACAATAAATTTATATATATACTATTTCCAAGTTTACCATTCAAAAACTATTTCTTATGATGTTCCTGTTGCACTAAGAGAAAAGTATTACTAAGTACTAGGAGTCCTATGTTTATTTGTTCCATGTAATCCACAAAAATATAAGTTTTTGGATTCTATATCATATATATTTAACTTAACCGTTTAAAAACTATTTCTTATGAAGTTCCCTTTGCACTTAGAGAAAAGTATTACTAAGTAAACTCAGTAATCTGTTTCGTTGTTCCATTTAATGAACAAAAATATAAGTTTTTGGATTCCACAAGTTATATATATCTAAAGTTTACCATTCAAAAACTATTTCTAATGATTTTCCATTTGCACTTAGAGAAAAGTATGACTAAGAAATCGTAGTAGTATCATCTGGTTATATGTTCCAAATTATAGTATAGAAAATAGTTATATATAGGTAGTTATATATTTAAAAGTTTACCATTCAATAAATATTTCTCATTATGTTCCCTTTGCACTAAGAGAAAAGTATTACTTAGTACTTCTAGTAATCTGTTTATTTGTTCCCTGTAATCAACAAAAATATAAGTTTTTAATATATATATCATATATATTTGAACTTTACCATTCAAAAACTATTTTTTAGGAAGAAAGTATTACTAAGTTATCTCTTTCTTTGATTCAAAAGATAAGTCTTTGGATTCCACAAGTTATATATATCTAAGTTTACCATTCAAAAACTATTTCTAATGATTTTCCATTTGCACTTAGAGAAAAGTATTACTAAGAAATCGTAGTAGTATCATCTGGTTATATGTTCCATGGTTGTTTTTAGGTTCCAAATTATAGTATAGAAAATTATATATAGGTAGTTATATATTTTAAAGTTTACCGTTCAATAAATATTTCTCATGATGTTCCCTTTGCACTAAGAGAAAAGTACTACTTAGTACTTCTAGTAATCTGTTTATTTGTTCCCTGTAATCAACAAAAATATAAGTTTTTAATATATATATCATATATATTTGAACTTTACCATTCAAAAACTATTTCTTAGGATGTTCCTTTTGTACTAGGAAGAAAGTATTACTAAGTAATCCTAGTTATCTCTTTCTTTGTTTCAAAAGATAAGTCTTTGGATTCCACAAGTTATATATATCTAAAGTTTACGATTCAAAAACTATTTCTTATGATCTTCCTTTTGCTTTTTTCTTTCGCAAATCTATCACACACTTTATTTTCTAAGTGTAATCGCTCTACTCATTCTCCTCACCTCTCAAGCTACCCCTTGACTCTAG
Source organism: Scaptomyza reducta (assembly GCA_035044485.1). NCBI lineage: Eukaryota > Metazoa > Arthropoda > Insecta > Diptera > Drosophilidae > Scaptomyza > Scaptomyza reducta. Next base: position 45,414 of record JAWNNV010001324.1, on the reverse strand, counting down.
CTGAGATTAGCATTTCATCGCTCATACGCCTCGTCTCCGGGTTGGATTCTCCTTGTTCCTTGCTTGCTTGCTTCTTGTCCTTGCACATGAGCTTGCATAATAAACGATTCGAGGGCGCAAGGACTCGCAGGGTGTCGTGATGAATGATGCGCCCGCAACATACTCACTGTTCCAGGACATTCGAAAAAGTTGCCATCATTTTTCATGCGTTTAAAAAGTAGCCGCTGGTCAAGTACTCCACCTCCACCTCCCCCTCCACGCCTGTCTTGTTGTTCAGTTCAAATTTGATTTACTCACTTGATTAGATGTTGTGGCACAAACGTGTCCATGCCACCACACACAGATTTTCGCTCTGGGCCAGTGTTGTCGAGTGGCGTGTAATTTGCGTAAAAATGTCATATTCATATTCGGCTTGATGTTGATTGATGGCCCAAGCGCCTTCGAGTGGCAACAACGAAACGCCTCCGAATGTTGCAACACACAAAAAATGCTAAACTGCCGATAAAAGATACAAAGAAGCTGACAAAAGTTTATTATACTTTATATCTTGTTTAACTGAATTAAATGTTTGATTTATTGACTCAGAAGATATAGATATATAGATTTTAGAACTTTTTAATCATGTAGGTACTATATACTATTCGATAATAAAGCTATCGATCATGTGGGTATACCATACTATTCGATAATAATATATATATATTTTAGAACTTTTTAAACATTTACGTATACCATATTCGATAATAAACCTATCGATCAAGTAGGTATACCATACTATTCGATAATAAACCTATATATATTTTAGAACTTTTTAATCATCTAGGTATACTATTTGATAATAAAGCTATCGATCAAGTAGCTATACCATACTATTTGATAATAAACCTATATATATTTTAGAACTTTTTAATCGTGTAGGTATACTATTCGATAATAAACCTATCGATCGTGTAGGTATACTATTCGGTAATAAACCTATATTTATTTTAGAACTTTTTAATCGTGTAGGTATACTATTCAATAATGAAGCTATCGATCATTTAGGTATACGATACTATTCGATAATAAACCTATATATATTTTAGAACTTTTTAATCATCTACGTATACCATATTCGATAATAAAGCTATCGATCATGTAGCTATACCATACTATTCGATAATAATATATATATATTTTAGAACTTTTTAATCATGTAAGTACTATATACTATTCGATAATAAAGCTATCGATCAAGTAGGCATACCATACTATTCAATAATAAACCTATATATATTTTAGAACTTTTTAATCTTATAGGTATACCATATTCGATAATAAAGCTATCGATCATGTAGGTACTACTACTGTTCGATAATAAACCTATACATATTTAAGAACTTTTTAATCATCCAAGTATACTATTCGATAATAAACCTATCGATCATGTGGGTATACCATAGTATTCGATAATAAACCTATTGAAATGTTCCTAGAAAAGTGGGGAAAGTACAATAGAACAAATAAACATTTTAAGTGGAAAGGAAAGGAATGAAAAACGAAAGTTGTGGATTGGAAAATGTGAAGGCTTTTGTTGGGGCAGTGGGCTGTCAATTGAGTGGGCGTGGCGTCGTCCACTCCTCCTTTTCCCCCTCTCCACACACACACAAAAGTCAACAGAAGTGAAAGAAAATGCGAACGAAACGAAACGAAACGTAATTTAAAATTTGTAAAAAAGAACAACAAAAATGCCAAGCTCGTAAATCCAAAAGGAGCCAAAAAGGACACACGCCTGATTGGCACACACACACATACGCACACACACACTGAAGACAAAGTCAAATATTTGATGTTGGCGCATTTCAGTTTCGACTTTTCTAAAAAACCAAATGAAAATCGAATGCCCCAAACGCTGCCAGCAACAATATAATGAAATTGACTTGGATGTGAGTGTGTGTGTTTTCTGTCTTATCTGCAGGCCACACACACACACACACACACACACCACACTCATGTGCTCAGGCACTCGTGTGTGTATTCATCTCTGTGCTAATTTCTACGCATTTTTCCTTTCAATTCGTTTTTTTTTATTTCTTTCGAATTTCTTTTACACAACTTGCCGCATATTTGTGACTGTGTGATAAGCAGCAATGTTGTAAGGTGGCATGGTGGAGGGGGGTGTGTTTTCTAAGGGTAGTTGGGGGTACAAATGATATCCGAGTTGGTTGCTTGTTTAATTTAAAAGGCATTTTGATTAGTCGCAAAGTGTTGCTTGGCATTTTACAGGCATTTCGTTTCTTTCTTACGAATCTCTCTGCTTTCTGCCATTCTTTCTCCCATTCTTTTTCTCTTCTTATGCCTTATAGTCAGTTGATTTCTTTGATTACGTGGTAATAGGTTACATATGATTTGGGAATTAGGAATAGGTTGAAACCATATTTACTTTTGAGCGAACTTCTTCAATGAATTTCAAGCATTGTTATAGACATCTTTAAACTGAGATTTCTTTAATTTAATCCCCATTAGTCCACCCCAATCTCCTCCCAACGCACAGCCAACTTAATCACGCCCAACACGTCCTTTTTTTTGCAGGAGTTTCTTCGAAAGTTTCTCCAGTTTCCGTTCTAATCCCCTGGCCAACCCGTAGGTCGAGACAATGCCCTTCAAATTTCTTTAAATAAACGTCTCATTATTAGCACAAAATGTAACTGCCACACCCACTCAACACACACACACACACACACACACACACACGCACACCCAAACACACACACACGTGGCAGTTCCTTCTTCTTCTTTTCTGACCATTGCTTGTACCTGTTTTACAGATTTTTCACTACTGACATGTGTCCAATCAGTGGCAACGTGCAGCCAACCATGGAATAAAAAACCCAATAGTCACCCACACCCACCCACCCCCTCTTCCACCTTCCCCCTACCCACTGTACTGTACGATTTTTGCAAAACTTGTAACATTTTATTTACACTAGAGGGACACAGCAAAAATAAGTAAAGCAAAAAGGCATACGAGTTGTTGCTGTTGTTGTTGCTGTTGTTTGTGGCACGGTGTATGCTCTTATTTGTCCTGTGTCAACATGCCCCCTGCATATAAAGAAGCAACAACAATAACAAGAAACAAATCTAATCGCACAAAAGTTCAATTTCAATGCTGATGAACAAAAAAAAAAACAGGAAGTTCGTATTTTTCTTTTCATGTTTATCTAGCGTTCAAAATTTATACAATTCCAAATGGGCTAGATAAATATTTGGAAAATGCTCTTTCCATTCTCCACACACACACACACACACTGTACTCATTCGGTTCAGGTCAAGCTGAAGTACAGTTGTCACAAAACATTCAACTAAAATGACCTGCAGATGAAGAAAATTGAGTTTTGGTAAAGTAAAATTTGAAATTCATTTAAATTTGCTAAGAATTTTTGAAAATATGAAGAAAGAGGTTTTAAAAATACTAAGCAAATATTAAAAAACGATTAAAGTGATTTTGAAATCTCCAATTGTGTTGGAGAAAGGTTTTATTAAAGGGTTGTAGTGTGTTTTAAATCTCCAATTGGGTGGAGAACTTATGTCTTAATTTTAAAAATATTATTAGAGTGATTTTGAAATCTCTAATTACTATGGAGAAAGGTTTTATAAGAGGGTTAAAGTGATTTGTCTCCAGGAGAGAATTTTCTGGCTAGTCCGAGAATTGTGATTGAAGAACTTATCTTCTCCTCTCCCACTCTCATTTTTTCTGCCTCGGCTTCGAGAGGGACGATTAGTGCCCTTGTTAGAAACTGTCTGGTTGAAGATGTTATGAGTTTTTCGGAATCGATGCTTGATTCGATCTCCCTACTTTCCTCTTCTCACACTCTTTCACCTCATTTCATCTCCTGCCTTTCGTCCATTAGCTCATTTAACTGTATGGAACCACAAAAATTATACTCATAGCATAAATGATATTCGAAATTGGGAGCAAATATGATTGATGAAGTCATTTTCGACAACGTCGCTTAACACTTGCTTAACCCTTTTGTGTAAAGTTCACCCACCCTGCCAACAAGCTGCCCCGACAACCCAAAGTTCATTAAGAAGTTAGAACGGATAGGAAGCAAAGATGGCGTCGCCAGCAAGAACATGACATGGTGGAAAACCCGATTCATGGGGTTGAAAGTTAGTTCGGTTAGTTCGCTGAAAGCATTTCCCTGTACGAACTGAATGAAATAGAAGTTCGCAAAGTGCTCGAGACAGGTTAATGACCAAAAATACAGTTTTGCATTCAAACGAGGTGGTGCTGCAAGTAAGCAAGCAATCAACCCTGGGCCCAGGCCAAGGGTTGTCATGACAAACGAAAATCTAATTTACAACATGCAATTGCTGCTGGGTGTTTGGGGGTTGCTCAAAGCGACGCCTGCCAAGGATTAATTACGCAGTTATGGAAAGGGAAAGGACATGGTAAATGTGTGGGGGCGATAAGGGGTTAACGTTTGCGCTCAAATTACCAAAAGCAGAAACTTTCCAGCATCTTACTGATGAGCATGACAAAAATGCCACAGCTAAATTCATGCGCTTTTGTCATCATCCTTTTTTGCACCCATTCTCATAACTCTTTTCCCTGGAAAATGCGTAACTTTTTCATTAACCTTAACCCAAACATGACACGGCGCAATGCGAATGCGTAAGTTTGATTGATTTCATATTAATTTCAATGAAGTTATGAATGTTTCAGTCACTGACAGTTGAGTAGAATAAGATGATATATGGGTTACAATAAAAGGGGTTTAAATGATGTTATCGATAACTTTGAGTAGTGTTGGGAAAAGTCAGAAAGTGTTGTAGATTGTATTCTCTTCACTCATTCAACTCAAATGACCTGCAGATGAAGAAACTTGAGTTTTGGGAAAGGGAAAATTCGAAATTCATTTCAATTGTTAAGAGTTTTTGAAAATATTAAGAAAGAGGTTTTAAAAATACTAAGAAAATACTAAAAAAAAACGATTAAAGTGATTTTATACCCTTAACCATTGAAATGGGTAAAAAGGGTATAATGGATTTGTGCAAAAGTATGTAACAGGGAGAAGGAATCATCTCCGACCCCATAAAGTATATATATTCTTGATCAGCATCAACAGCCGAGTCGATATAGCCATGTCCGTCTGTCCGTCTGTCCGTCTGTCCGTCCGTCCGTCCGTATGTATGAACGCGTCGATCTCAGAGACTATAAGAGCTAGAGACTCCAGATTTGGTAAATAAGCTCGCCTAAACCCTAGGCAGTACAAGTTTGTTTTAGATTTTCGATAACTCTTTCCGTTTCCGATATACACATGTAATCGATAACAACAAAATCTTCAATTTAGAAAACTTTTTGATGCAGTTTGAAAGATTAGACTAAATAAAGACAATCTGTGAAAATTTTATTGAAATCGGCTGAGAAACACTGGAGATATGGAGTATTGAAATTAAGAAGGTATGCCCTATACGCGTATACATACAGACACTCACACATACTTGCAAGCACTGACTGTATGCGTAAATTATAGGGTTAAGGGTATAGTCTAGTCGGGATTTCTCGACTAGAGCCTTCTTACTTGTTTAAATCTCTAATTGTGATGGAGGATTGTTTTAACCAATCCCAACTATAAATTGCCTTCCCAAGCTCACATAGCTTGTAATGATAACAAAACGTAGCAGCAACATTTTCGCCTCTATAAATCCAATAAGAGTTATAATGCCTTGCAAATATCATAAATATCAATATGAAGGACACACACATGTGTGGCGACTTTTTTATTTGGTCGGCCGGAAAGCCAAATAGTAAGAAAGCGCATTAAATTTTATTGATATAAATTTTATTTTAATGGTCCAAGCTTTTCCTACTTGTTGTTGGGGATAACATGAATGTCCTATTTAAAGGATTAACGCCACTGAGTTATGAGCTGGACACAAACACAACGAACGACACATAAATTGTACAGATATAATATATATATATCTGGTGAATTTGCTTTTTAAGTTAATTTTATTTTATGTGACTTTGTTACAAAGAACGCGTTTCGTTTTTTTAATGGTGATTTATACGGAATTCTTTTGGGCTTAGGCTTTCTGTTGTTGTTCTTATTGTATACCCTGTAAACAGTTCAACAAATGGGTGAAGGTAGAGGGGAGATCTGTAGTGGAAGATATCTAGAAACAGGTAACATTTCCCATTGAACTCAGAGATTTGAAGAGACTTCGAGCTTAAATTTGGCAGCAAGACTCTTCAATGATGAATAAAAGTTTTAACATAAAGATTGTCATGAATATCTTAAAGACTCAATCAAAAATCAGCAGAGTGATTTCAAAATATATCCTTCAACTTAGATTGAATACTCCAAATTGAACATATCATACTTCCTTCTACCTTTGTATCTTGTGTCTTATATCTTTACAAACTGAAATCATCTTAGGATCTAATCGTAATAATCAAACAGAGAATCTTTAAGTCGCCTCTTCGTTTCGCTTCATTTTTTCCGGGGGGAATTTGGAGCTTTTTTATGGTACTCACACGCCCATCAAAATTGACAAATGGCCAACAAAGTCCGCAGTTGGCTGGTTGGTTTTTGTTGGGGCTGCCCATTAACTAGAGTTGAAGTTGCGACTAACGTGTTACATATTAATTGCACATTATTTATCGATGGCATTACGATTGTAACGATTTAGGCTGCAATTCGATTTCGATTCGATTCGTTTCGTTTCGTTTTTTTTTCGATTTCAAACTAAATTAGCCGCAAGACAACAAAAAGAAGCGAAATCAATTTCAAAGCTCATTAAATTTCACAGCTAGTAAGATTCATCTCTCTCTCTCTCCAGTACTCAAACCACAACTATTTAGTTAATACATAAATCGCAAGTCTGGCTAAATCTCAAGAGCAGACCAACGTTGCTTTTCGCTAGTATGGCTTCGTCTTCGTTGCAGGGCGCACTTAATGATGAAGCTGATGAGAAACACATCATATTGATATATGTTTGTTCAGTGTACCATAACGAATCAGACTGCGAAGGTTTAAGGTCGTGCAAATAATCATAAGTAACGAAAATTGTTTGCCATTCTTTTGCCTTATAGGGGGGTGATGCTGTAAGGGAAGTAGAGCATTATAGTTTATCAACGTTTGAATAATCATGGAGCTAAGTATTCATATATTTATTCTTGCCTTAGAGGTAAGTTCTTCTATGGTAAGGTTTTCTTCACTACTTCAGAAGTAGCACATGAAAGAATCTCATCAACTCTCGAACTCGTAAGGTTCTAAGTTCTTGTTTATTAATGTGATTTCTTACAAAGTTTTAATAATCATCGAATATATTCATATATTATATATATTTATATATTTCTTCTTGCCTTAAAGGTAAGTTCTTACTATGGTAAGGTCGTCTTCTTCTTCTTGTTTATCAATCCTATTTCTTACAACTTTTGAATAATCCTGGAAATAAGTATTCATCTGTCTATTCTTTCCGCTAAATGTAAGTTCTTTTGCTTCATTCCTTACCATTGTAAGGTCTTTTTCACTACTCCCAAAGTAGCTCATCTGTCTCATCAACTCTCGAACTCCCAAGTTCCTAAGTGATGTAAGGCAGGAAGAACATTTTAGTTTATCAATGTGATTTCTTACAACGTTTGAATATTCGTGGAGCGAAGTTTTCATATCTCTATGCTTCCTCTAAATTTAAGTACTCTTCTACCTTCCTTACCATTGGAAGGTCTTCTTCACTACTCCCAGAAGTAGCTCATGCAATAGTCCGATAAACTCTCGAACTCCTAAGTTCAAAGTTCTTGTTTATCAATGTGATTTCTTACAACTTTTGAATAATCGTGGAAATAATATATTGATACTTCTACTCTTCCTCTATATGTAGTTCTTCTTCTACATTCCTTACCATTGTAAGACCTTCTTCACTACTCCCCAAGTAGTGCATCCAATAGTCTGATCAACTTTCGAACTCCCAAACTTCAGTTGAAGTCTAAGTTCTTCCTTTTTGACAGCTCTCGTGCCTTTACTCATTTTTATCTCCCTTCGAAAAATCTATTAAGACTCAGACACAGAATACCCTTTCCCCCCAACCCAACTGCAGTTCTTGTTTCTCTCTCTTTCTCTCTTCTTAACATGTCCTTGCACGTCGCCTGCATTTGTAAGTTTGCACATTTGTTTCTTTCTTAGTTGTTGCCTCTTTTTGCTCTTCTACATATTTACAATTAATATTCAAGCAACCTTTCTGCGCAGTGTCGAAAGTGTCCTCCCCCTGCCCTCCTTGCCCAGTTGTCCCTCTGGTCCTTTGACCCCCTTGCTTTGTACTGTCTTCTTTTATTTTCGGCTTGTGCTTCACGCCCGCCTTTTTGATGGGGTGCGAATTGGGTTCAGGGTGCGATGCTGTTGCTGTTGCTGCTTCTACTGAATGAATCCAGAATGTCCCGAGTTCAGTATTCAGTGACCAATGTTGTTGCTGGGGCAGGGTTAGTCTCTGCCGCATTAAGTGTAGACATTATTCATTTTTGATGATGAATTTCCATGTCTCACATGTCTACGGTTTTTCTCTCTCTCTCTCTCTCTCTCTCTATATCTCGCTTCTTTTGCGTGTGTCCAGTAATAAGTAATAAGTGCAGAGAGTTGAGGCAAGCTTGAGGCATGCCCCCAAAGCTGAAGTTCCAGAGGGGTGAAGCACATGAAAAAACTTTTAGTTCTCTAGCTGTTTGGCATACAAATGAGTTAAAGTTCCCAATCCCGAATCCCAAGAACAGTTACAGTTGCCTTTTCCCCCAATGCCCCAAACCTTTTCCCGCTTGCTGTGAAGAAAAGTGAAGTGAAAATGAATGCTTATGGAAAGTGGCAAAGGCAAAGCGAATCTAATGTTAAAGTAGCAGTTTGAGTTTGATAGATATTGGATAGCGATTTTAACTATGCCTTGAAGTATATATTGTAAAGGATAATCCCAGTTTCTCAAAGGAAACTTTTTACATTCGATTAATCGATTAAGATTATGGAAAGTGGCAAAGGCAAAGCGAATCTAATGTTAAAGTAGCAGTTTGATTTTGATAGATATTGGATAGTGATTTTAACTATGCCTTGAAGTATACATTGTAAAGGATAATCCCAGTTTCTCAAAGAAAACTACTTACATTCGGTTAATCGATTATATTTAAAGTTATGGAAATTGTAAAAGGAAAAGGGAATCTAATGTTAAAGTAGCATGATTTGATAGATATTTTATAGCGATTTTAACTATCGATAACTCCTTATAGTATCTCATTTACATTTGGCTAATTTATTTTATTTCAGTACAGAAATATTTTGTAAAGGATAATCCCATAATGTTTCTAATAGGAAACTATTTACATTCGGTTAATCTAATCTATTTAATCATATCATAATCATATGTTAAAGTATTATGATTTTGATAGATATTGGATAGAGATTTTAACTATGCCTAGAAGTATACATTGTTAAGGATAAGCCCATAAAGTATGAAAGATGAAACTTTTTATGTTCGCTTAATCGATTCTATTTAAGCTTCTGGAAAGTGCAAAATGATAAGCGAATCATATGTTAAAGTATTAAGACTTTGATAGATATTGGATAGAGATTTTAACTATCGATAACTCCATAAAATCTCTCATTTACATTCGACTAATCGAGTTATATTTTAGTTTAAGTTTTTCTCACTTTCCAATTCAATCCAATTAACCACTTCAAATCGTTTGTCCACGCCCCTTTCATTTAACAGTGTATCAATTCTAACCGGTCTTTTCACCTTTCTCCACCCTCCCCTCTCTCCCTGACTACCAACCCCCTCGCGCCCCCACACAACACACTCACAGACGCACGAACGTGTAAAACTCATAAAACACATTAAATCCAATCGAATAATCGAAATGTCACATTAGTTTCTAAAATATGACCAGACAACACGTAAGACAACCCCAACCCCCCCTACTCTTCCTTCCTAACGAGAACACAAATGTGCCCAAAGAAAAGAAATCAAGACCGAAAAACTCTTTTGGAACACAGTTTTCTTCGACTCCTCGATTTGTTTCTGTCTTTTCGCTTGCACTTTCCATGGACCATTTCCACACAATTTCATATTCAAGCAGCAACAGTCTCCCCGCTTACTTTCCCTCTCGCTTTTTTATGCTCGTTTGTGTCCTGTGGGTATAATTTTAATGGTCAAATCGCTATTGGGGATTTGTCTCCTCGTTTTGGTTGGTTTTTTTCCTGTTCGAAATGGAAATTGCTTTCTGTCTTCGTTGCCCAACAATTGGCATAAAAAGAAAACATTTCGCATTTACAAAAAACGAAGCTGCAAGATTTATGCTTTCCGGAATTGTATTCGTAATCGGTAGAAAGTAGCTTTAGGCCTTCGAACACAATTGGCAACGAGGGATTTGGTTGTGCTCCGGAATCTGGTATCAAAGAGATTTCCCCCGTCTCTATTGTAATCGGTTGTAGGGAAGATTACTTTTGTTATCCTTTTCTTTGAAGTATTCTTGAATTCATTTGAATAAAGAAAGTACTTTGTTTTATTTTGTTTATATTTATATATATTTATATAATTTGATCTTTATTTGACTTGATTTCTTAAAACCTGGATACCATTTCGATTCTTCTTCCGGAAAACTTCTCTCTCCCAAAGACCTCCCTAATAGGGTCTCGTACACGTGCGAATTCGCTCCTCAATTTCCAGATTGAAAACAAAGTTCTTAAAATGCTTTGAAGTATTCTTGATTAAATTACAATTCATTTGAATAAAGAAAGTACTTTATTTTATTTTGTTTATATTTATATATATTTATATAATTTGATCTTTATTTGACTTGAGTTCTTAAAACCGATTCGATTCGCCTTCCGGAAAACTTCTCTCTCCCAAAGACCTCACACATCGACCTCTCCCTAATAGGGTCTCGTACACGAGCGAATTCGCTCCTCAATTTCCAGATTGAAAACAAAGTTCTTAAAATGCTTTGAAGTATTCTTGATTGAATTAGAATTCATTTCAATAAAGTACTTTATTTTATTTTGTTTATATTTATATATATTTATATAATTTGATCTTTATTTGACTTGATTTCTTAAAACCGATTCGATTCTTCTTCCGGAAAACTTCTCTCTCCCAAAGACCTCTCCCTAATAGGGTCTCGTACACGAGCGAATTCGCTCCTCAATTTCCAGATTGAAAACGAAGTTCTTAAAATGCTTTGAAGTATTCTTGATTGAATTACAATTCATTTCAATAAAGAAAGTACTTTATTTTATTTTATTTATATTTATATATATTTATATAATTTGATCTTTATTTGACTTGATTTCTTAAAACCGATTCGATTCTATTCTTCTTCCGGAAAACCTCTCTCCCGAAAAGACCTCACACATCGCCCTCTCCCTAATAGGGTCTCGTACACGAGCGAATTCGCTCCTCAATTTCCAGATTGAAAACAAAGTTCTGAGTAGCCATCGAATCGATGCAGCAAACTGTGCCCAACAGTTCCTCGCCGTCTTGATTCCTTTGATCGATGCGATCGTAGGTGATGCCAACAATGCCATACCGCTTCAGTCTCTCCCGCACTGCCTCATCATTGTTGCCGTCACCCCAACTATTGGCCTGCATGCGAAGATCATGCATCAAGCCCAATATGAGAGGATGTTTCAGGAAGCACCCTACATGTAGATTCAAGCCAAAGAACTCCATGATGTGGGAGAAGTAACAGGCATTCTCCAGAGCGTTCACACGTTGATCGAGGAACTGGATGGGTCGCTCGGGGTCCAGGATGAGCAACAAAACAGGATAACGATTCTGCTTGAAGCGTACCATGACGCAAATATCCGCATCGAAGCTCAGGAAGACAATGCGACGCTTTTGTGCCAGTTGAAAGACCACCTCCAGGATTGTATCCACAAAGAAATTGCGATCGAAGATGGGCTTGAAGCTATCCTCCTGCCAGCCGCGTCGTAGTGTCCTGTTGCGGCCACTTCAGCTCGATGTAAAAGCCCAGCTTCTCAGGCAGGTCAACGATCTCGGGATTGAAGAGATCGCTGAGTAGGGGAAATGGCATTTGATTGTCGAAATGACGATCACAGTTCTGACCACAGGTGGCGCTTTGTGCCACGAACCGCAGGCTGTGCGCCAGTCGCAGTTCCTCATAGGTGAAGGCGCCCAGGGGCACCACAATGTGCTTGCCACGCTTGACGCCACCCATGGCCAGGAGCTTGAGTCGACTGAAACGTTCGTGTGGATAAACAAGGACATCATATTTCGTGAGCAACTTCTCCACATTGCCCGCCGAGTCCAGGGAGAACTTCAGGACATGATCATGATAGATGACAATCTGACCATCCTTGGTCAACTGTACATCGAACTCAATGAGGTCGGCATCATGCAGCTGTGCTTGCTTGAAAGCGAACAGCGTATTCTCCCGATGTACATCGTCCTTGTGCATATAGGTGGTACCGGTGCCCCGATGTCCTACATTGAAAACGGTATGATTCTCGCGCCAGTAACGCTCAAAGGATTGATTCAGTCTGCAACTAATCGTCAGTAGAGGGCGTATGATTAGATATCTCACGAGCATCTCGATCAGCGGACGATGTGTGGAAGCACAATTGACTTTAATGCGCACCAGACCCTCCGATTCGATCAACTGATCCGGTAGAATGAACCCATAGCCATAGTGGTACGGTGGTTCGTCCAACGCCGCCTTGCGCGCATAGGTATAGAGATCGAAGCGGTACAGCGTCTGTTCCGGATACATGATGGAGCAGTGAAACAACTGCAGGTCCTCGGTACCACAACGAGCGCCACCCTGCAGCTGAAAGTGCAACTTGCCGGCGTACTTCAGGTTGGCGACCTCCGCAAACGCCAGTTGAGTATTTTTCTGAGTGGTTCGTATGGAGCTAGCCAGTGGCATGATTGCCGTTGCGGTCAAACGCAATGTTTCCATATTCGTCTCCGGACAATAGGAGTAATCGGTTTCGTACATCGGTTGCACGCGCACGTAGAGTAGTCGGCGGCGCTGTTGCAACCATATGAATGGTGCATTGAAGATCTTGAAGTGAATATAGGTATCCGTTGTTGCCCAGCCTCGATCGACTTTGAAGCCCTCCGTCTTCTCGTCGGGTCGCCCGAATATTTCGCATATCCTCAACGTATTCTCGCAGGTCCTTATCGTACGAGGTTTGGGCATTACCTCCCAAAATCTGATGATCACATCGTTCGTCATCGGATCGAATCCGACCACACAATAGCGATACTCTATATCCTTGTTACGCGGTATACGCACAGTGCTCTTGAACTTGAAGCAATAGCCTGGCTTCTCGCTAGGACATGGCGCGCGTTCCATCAGTAATACGTTCATGGGATCCCAGTCTCCCAGACTCTCACAATTGCCGCTAATGGCGATCAGTTCGTTTCCGAGCATGGGAAACATTGCCTTGACGCAGAATGGAAAATCTGTGTATTTGATTTCCACTTCCTCCACTTGGGTGTCCTTCTCGGTGTCCTGTTGTTCGACAGCCTGCTCCGGCTTGGGTACGCATTCCTCCCGCTCATTGGCAAAGAACCAACGATGCATTGTATTATCTACGAGTTTTTACTTGGATTTTGGATAATAAACTTTATGTTTCAAATACTTGAATTTGAAGTCAATTTCAAGAGAGTTGTGAGGAAAGGAAAACTGAGAATCTACTCCTAAGGTTTTGAATTTTCCTGTAAAATCGGAAGTCCTTCTACTTCTTCTCCCGCAAAACCAAATTCCTCTCACTGATTGCCAAATTGCTAAACACATTTTCAATTTCAATAGAGTTTTGAGGAAAGGAAAACTTATTTCTAATCTTTTCCTAAGGTTTTTGAATTTTCCTATAAAATCGAAAGTCCTTCTAGTTCCTCTCCCGTAAAACCAAATGCCTCTCACTGATTGCCAAATTGCTAAACACATCAAGTATTTAGGATGTGTTTCTTCTTCTCTATTATTATGATTATGATGTTTTTTCTTCTTCTTCTCCATTCCTTTGTCCTTGGGTAATTGTTCCCCCAGGCAAAGTTGTTCAGTCAACAAATTCGCATTCGATTTTCAGTTCATTACTTTTCATAATTCCTGTGGCCCATGTTTTTCCTTCTTTCCTGCCAACTGTTCAAAAATCCCACACACATTGTTACAGGCTCGTCGGGGTGGGGAGGGGCTTTGAGGCTGCGGGGGCGTTCCTTTCGGGTGGTTTCCTTGCCTGTACAATCTAATTGGACCCGTGTTGTTTTATGTTTGACATTTTGCCCTCTAAAAAATAAATGTGTGTGTAAAAAATGGGAATAAAAAATATAAAATTCTATTTAAATTGTTGAAATCCGCTTAAGGTTCTTTCGCCATTTTGTTGTTTTGGGCCTTTTTCGTGTCGAATTTCGAATCGTTCGCAAATCGAATTGTTTAGTTTCTTCTTCTTCTTCGTTTTAAGCCTAAAAGCTACTTAAGTTAAACCAATGGACGGAAGCAAGGACTCGCATGTCCAACAATATATATGCTTAAAATTAAAATTTATGGACTTAGAACAAAAATAATAATATTGACTCGAATGTCCGAAAATAAATATGCTTAAAATTAAAATTGATGAACTAAAAAAGAAAATATATTGAAAAATACAAGAAAAATTATTTTGTATTTTTTTTATATTTTTTAATATTTTTTTTTTATTGACAAATACAATAAAAGTAATTTAGATTTTTTTTTATTTTATTTTTTTTTATTTTTATTTTTATATTTTTTTTTTATTTTTTTTTTATATTCATTATTATTTCTTCGTCCAATGCTATCAAAATTGATGAACTTAAAAAGAAAATATATTGAAATAATATTGACTCGAATGTCCGAAAATAAATATGCTTAAAATTAAAATTGATGAACTAAAAAAGAAAATATATTGAAAAATACAAGAAAAATTATTTTGTATTTTTTTTTATATTTTTTAGTATTTTTTTTTTATATTCATTATTATTTCTTCGCCCACTGCTATTAAAATTGATGAACTTATAAAGAAAATATATTGAAAAATAAAAGAAAGGTTATTTTGTATTCTTTTTTTTATATTTTTATTTTATTTTTTCTTTTATATTATTTTTTTATTCTTTTTTTATATCATTATTTTTATATTCATAATTATTTCTTTGCCCACTGCTATTAAAATAGATGAACTTAAAAAGAAAATATATGGAAAAATACAAGAAAGGTTGTATTCTTTTTTTTTATATTTTTATTTAATTTTTTCTTTTATATTATTTTTTTATTCTTTTTTTATATTATTATTTTTATATTCATAATTATTTCTTCGCCCACTGCTATTAAAATAGATGAACTTAAAAAGAAAATATATGGAAAAATGCAAGAAAAGTTATTTTTATTTTTTTTAAATATTTTTTTATATTATTTTTATATTTTTAATTTTTATATTCATTAATATTTCTATTTTTTATTTATTATTCTTTTTTTATTTATTATTATTATTGTTATTTTTATATTCATTAATATTTCTACGTTGAGATACAACTACAATTAATGCGAATATATATTAAATGGAATATTTTTCCACCCAAAAATCGATAATATGCAAATATTTCAAGGGATAGAACACACACACACACACTCAAACACACACACACACACACGTGAGAATTGTATCTAAAGCAGCGCATAAAACAAATACAAACGCCTACAGTTCTTAATATCCCCATCTCCCTCCCACACACACACACTAACTCACACTCACACATAAACTAAATAACTAAATACGCATTAGCATCCTGTCGGATTTTCCTTTATTATTGCTGCGGCGACGACGCGTGCTAAGAACGAGAGCAAGAAGAAGCAGTGAAAGCGGAAGAAGCAGCAGCCACAGCATTGCACGCGCTTCGTGCGGCACAGTGGCGCAAGAGTGTGTGAAAAACTAAAACTATTAACAGCAAAAATAATATACGAAAAATGCATGAATAAAATTTTAATGAAAAACTAATAAAATGTGTTATAATAAAATATTAATATAAATAATTAAATAATAACAAAATAATATAAAATATATATTTTTTTATTAATTCACTCTAAATAAATAAATATTTTTTAAATTAACATCAGCTGATTTTGCTATTAATTAATATTATTAACAGCAAAAATAATTACGAAAAATGCATGAATAAAATGCTGATGAAAAACTAATAAAATGTGTTAAAATAAAATATTAATATAAATAATTAATTTAAAAAAATTAATATAGAAATTAATATATAATATATATTTTTATTAATTCACTTTAAATAATTTTTTTTAAGATTAACACAGCTAATTTTTCCATTAATCTATAACAATTCATCTCATTTCACACTTTTCGTTTTCAATTGACCTTGTCCCACTGTTCCCCACACAAAGTTTCTTAGGTCCAAGCATTGGTAGGGGGAAAGGAACGGCAACAACGAATTTCAACGAATGTATGCAGAGTGTGACCGAAAGCATTATTAATAGAGAATGTCGGCAGCTATACACACACACACACACCACACAAACACAAACACACACGCACACGCATGCAAAGGATATAAAAGCAATAAGAACATTCATCTTCATAATTATAGGCAGAGAGAGAGAGAGAGAGCGAGCGAGTGAAGAAATTCAAATGCAAAGAGAAAAGTTTTGCATACGCGTCTGTCGTTGAGTGTTTGTTTGCCTTTGTGCGCGAGTGTGTTTGTGTGCGTACGTGTGTTTATGCCTGCCAGGCAATCGTCGTCGTCTCCCTTCCCCTTTCCAACCCGCTGTCAGCCAGCTGACTGTGGGATTTTATGGAAATGACAGTTAAGCTCAGGCCAAACTGGACGCTGGTCACCCTAATGAATGCTGTCTACATATATATAAATGCGTGTGTGTGTGTGTGTATGCTTGTGTGTTAGTGTGTGTGTTTGTTGCGTACCGGCGTCGAAATGCAATCAAATGGAAATAGTTAAAGAAAGCAAAAATGCGAAACGGAGTAACGGGAAACGCAAAGAATACGCTTCGTTGCGTACAAGCAAAGGGAATGGAAGGGGGAAGGGTCGTGAAGGGGGAGCTTTGCAGTATTGGTATTGGTATTTTTG
This sequence comes from Scaptomyza reducta, assembly GCA_035044485.1. NCBI lineage: Eukaryota > Metazoa > Arthropoda > Insecta > Diptera > Drosophilidae > Scaptomyza > Scaptomyza reducta. The sequence continues at coordinate 28,314 of JAWNNV010001324.1, read as the reverse complement.
CACTAATTACGCAGAAAACATGTCCGGCACGATTCGCATTTTTTTTTCTTACCCTGCTTTTTGACAGGTTTTCGTTGCAATTTAAATGCGTCTTTGTTGTTGTTGTTGCTGCTGCGGGGGTGTTGTTGCAGCCATGCAAAGGGAACGCGTGTGATTAGATGGGCTTAATTCTAAGCCAAAACACGTTCCAACACGCAACGCAGTCGGCACTCGCTCGAGTGGTCAGTTAGGGTATATTGAGGGTTGTTTTCTTCGTTCGTTCGTTGTTGATCATTAGCGTGATTTGTTTTAATATAGGTATGCTGCAAATTGATTATGCGCTTGAATAGCTAACTGAACATTGCAAAGCAATTTATATTTGTTTAATTGGTGATTTGTCATAGAAACAAATTTCATTTAAGTGTATTTTTGCTGTCTTTTTTACTTAACGAAACTTTGAAATGCAACCGCCATTGTTAACAACTAATGCGCAACAGTTGGCAGCACTGAACGCTTTAGAACAGCTGCACAACAGTTATGTTTAGAGAACGCAGCGTGCTTCAACTATCGCTAAGGCGTTACAGTACGTATCGATATGCAGCACATGTCATGCGATACTTCGCCGCCTATTTAAAGATTTCACAAAATATCCTATAAAGGAAATTTGTCGCAATAGTATTTCTAATAAATCTATTTTATTTACCAAATACGTGGCAATTGCTTTTAAAGAATATACTCAAAATGGCATAACGAAACGATTTTCCTAAACATATTAACAAATACAACATAATCTATTTATTTAAACTAACACAAAATAACTCAATTTATTAAATTAAGTAAAAATGCCAAAACCGCAATAATGCCAAAAAAAAACTCTTTTTGGAATTTTTGTGATAATTGATTGGCGAAATGTTGGTAATATGTCAGTTTCGTTTGTTAGGTCACACTGCAAGCAGTCAGTGTTGCATCGAACCGACCGTGTATCGCCCGACCGCCACAATCTGTCGACCGTTCGGAGCCTGCCGTAAAAATTTCAAGGTGAAAAGTTTGTAATTGAAAATAGCAACAAATACCGCAAACGCAAGCACATTAAGTAAATGGCAAGCCAAGTGTTAAGCGCTAAATGCAAAACCCAATTCGCACACACTAAACACCAAAGCAGAGCAGAGCGCCGTCAAAGAAAAAAAAAATGTGTAAAGTGAGTCGCATGAGTGTGTGTGTGTGTGTGTGTGTGAGTGTGTGCGTGTCTCCCTACATTCGTGTCTCTGTGTGTGCGTGCAAATTGAATAAGAAACGGGCACAAAAAAAATAGTAAAAGAAACGGCAGCAATGCAACATTTGCGCTATAAATGTGAATAATTTACACGAAAAAAAACTGTCTGCAAAGCTTTTAACAAATATTATCAATCTATTTGGCACAAATGTGTGTGCGCCTTGTGTTTGCTGGACGCCGACATTAGTATGTGCATGTGTATGTATGCGCATATGTGTGAGAGTGTGTGTGTGCTGTAGTGAAAAAAACCTACAAAATTTATTATATTATATTTTGGAAGCCAAATGGCTACGTCGTCGCCGCTAAATTGTTTAATACCCTTTATTGTTGTTGTTGTTGCCCACGCTTAAAGTGGCTTGGCCTTTTCTACTCTTCGTTTTTTTTTTTTGCAAAATTTTTTTTTCGCAAATCTGCTATGCACAAGCTTCGTTTACTTAATTCACTCTCCCCCTCTCTCACACACGCGCTGCTGCTGCTACGTAGCCGTGTGCGTGTGTGTGTGTGTGTGTGAGGTTCTCTCTCATACGTTCGCTCACTCGTTGGCTGCTCTCTCTTGTTCACGTCAAATTTGTTTCTTTTTGTCCGATTTTTTTTTTTTTTTTGTGTTGTAGTTGCAAACGAAAATTGAACATATTTCTTTTGTGGCGTTCAGTTTTCTTTATAATTTCAATGAATTTAAATGCATAAAACTGGAACCAGGCGGCGTCTTGTAAGTTAGTTACTATTTAAATGAAAAAAAAAAGAAGGGTTTTAAAATCGTAGGCAGGCAGAGCAGACGCAGTCGTCTTCTCAGCTGCACAGTGCAACAAATCGATGTGTATGTCAGAATAAGCATAAGAAAAAACAACAACAACAAACAACGATTGTGTAAAGTGAACAAAATAATAAACAAAACGCATTGAAAAATGTATATATATGGAAGAATTAACTGCATCGCGAGCCCAAAAGTGTTGTAAAGTGAGTGTGCGTACGTGTGTGTGTGTGCGTGCGTGTGTGTGTTTGTGAGTGCGTATGTCGCTGCCCTGCGTCGACGCTGATGTTAACTTCGCCCATCTTTGCAGCTGTTGTTGTTGTTGTTGTCGTACTCGTCACTGCAGCCGCAACAGAATTAAATGCGTTCTTCTTCTGTTGTTGTTGTTGTTACAATTTTCGTTCACTTTCGCTTCGTTTTCGTTGCGTTTGTTGTTGCTGTTGGCAATATTTGCACTTTGTACCTTTTTTTCTTTTGCTTTGCTGCTGCTGTCTTGCTTACACACATGTGTGTGTGTGTGTGTGTGTATAGATTTTTTTCTGATTGGATTTACAGCGGCTTTTGTGTTGTTGTTGTTGAAAAACAGCTGGCGCAGCAATTTAGTCATTTTGTTTATAACTAAATCAGCTGTTTTTGCACATTGTTTACACTCCGTTAGCACACTGACTAACTCTATTACAAATCTTTTGATTATTATTATTCAATTAATCAGCAGTTGAAATTTTCACATTGATTCCAATTCCCAATAAGGTAACACGAGACATGCGTTGACATGACTAAATCCAACATGTTATCCAATTGGATAAACAAATTGCGGTAAATTTCCCATTCCTGCCTACTGCAGTGAGTGTGCATTTAGTGCATATTGGTACGTTCTGTGTTCCGTTATTTTGTTATTCTCAAGCGGAAGTCCATAATCGTTTTCTTATATATATATAGAAAATTGCTTTTAGGCGATTTCAATGTGCATTGTGAGTAGACAGAGAATGATCCTCAGCTAATATGGCTAATATGTATAGAGTATATTATAGATTATTTATTTATTTGTTCTTATATGGTTTTCGAATGAGTTTCCATGAGTATCCTCTAGTTAAAAGCTTTACTTATAATATTATGGAAAAGTTTTTAAGATTGAAAATTTCAATAGAAAAATTTACTTTTAAGTGTTGAAAAAATACTTATAAAATCTATAATATTTGTTAAAACTTCCATATATAAAGAATAGATTCCTTTTTCATAAGAAAAAACACATTGGAGATTTGTTGTTGTTGTTCTTGCTGCCACATGCCACAGTTGCAAACGTCTCAAATTTCAATCGAGTCTTCATTATTTTTTTATGTTTGTTTTTTTTTTTTGCCAACTTTTCTTGTGTTTATTTTGAAGCTGTGTCATCAAAGGCAAAACTTTGATTTCTGTTTAGAAACATGATATTATTTATCCAAGTTGTTTATTTAACAATTCTGTTTTGAAACTAGTTTTATTTTGCAAGGCAATTCGAAAAGCACTTGGCTATGTTTTGTTATAATATTTATTTTAAACTGGAATCGAATATGAGGAGGAAGTTTTTGGCCCTTTTCATTCTTCGCTTCGTTCTACTTCCTCCTACGCGCCGTCTCGTGAGTCATTTCTTTACCCCAACTTCGCGCTCTCTCTCGCTCTCTTTCTATCTCTTTATTTTTTTTTTGTCTGTTGTGTTTTTAATTTCGTTTAATTAAATTGCATTTAATTTTGTTGCTTTGTCAAAGTTTTTGATTTGCATTTTCACTTTGACCTTTTTTTCCCTTTTTTTTTTCGCTCTTTATCTTCAATTGCGGTCGCAGTCGCAGTCTCTGTCGCTGCCGCTGCTGCTGCTGCTATCATCAATATTGATTACCGGCAGCTGTCTTCTTCGTCTTCTTCAGTGCCAATAGCCAGCAAGAGAGCGAGTCGGAGCGAGAGAGCGAAAAATCGAGAGAGAGCGCCGCCGACAATGCGCTCTCAGCTTTTTTTTTTTGCTCTCTTCTGCACGCGCTCTCTCACGCTCTCGCGCTCTCTCGCTCAGTTGGCAATTTGCACGGTTTGTTTGGCACGTTTCGTCCCGCCGCAGCCCTTGCCCACCCACTTGTAGGCGCCCACGTTGCTCGCTTGTTTCATATACGTATGCGCGCGTGTGTGTGTGTGTGTGTGTGTGTGTGTGTAGGCAGGAGGCCAACAGGCTGGCCCCCTTGCTATCCCTTGCGCTCTTCTTCTTCTTTTGCGCTCCTCGCTTCTTTGGGTAAAAATTGCAACAATTTGTTTAACGCGCATTCGCCTCTCTCTTTCTCTCGCTCTCTCGCTCGCTCAATATGTAATTTTTTTTTCTTCTTTCCTGCACTCTCTTTCGTTCGGTTTTTTGCATTTTTTTTTTTCTGCTGCTTCTATCTGTTGTAGTTGTTGTATTCTTCATTATATATATATATTTTTTGCTTCATCGATTTTATTCTTTGTCGTTGCAATTAGTTCTTCATCTACTCCTTCTTGTCTTGCTCCCCCCTCCTCTCCTCTGCTGCCTCTTCGTCTTCTTCATCTTTGCTGCGCTTTTGCATTGCTTTATTGTTGTTGTTGTTTGTCGCCTCTCTCTCTCGCTCTCTCTCAGTGTGTGTTGAGGCAGGCATCGTTCCATGGCTAATTGTATCTGTTGGATACTTCGCTCGAATGCAATTCTTGCACCTCATCAGATACTTTTTGATTGATACACTTACACTCACATACACATACACAAACAATCGTCTAATCTGTGTCAGATAAACGTCCAAATATAAAACCTAATCAGGCTATAATCGCAGCTAAAAATAAACCCAATCAAAGTTCAGAAATAAGTCCATGGACTTGAATATGGAACACTCATAGCTATCAACCGGAAGTTATCGATTGCTTAAGCATAACTATCGATTGCTTGCTAGTTTCGATAGTGAACATAATTTTATTCATATATTCCAAAAGATTATTAAATAAATTCTCAACATTCCAGATTTTATTACTACCCAAAACGTGTTTCTATTTTTTGTTGTTCTAATCTCTGCTTAATTCTGATCATTAACCACAAATAGACAAAGAGAGCACACAAGGCCAGCAGACTCCCTCTCTCTCTCTCTCTCTCGCACGGTCAAACACCTGCTTAGAGAGGGAGAGAGAGCCCTGACCAGTGTTGACCTATAACTGATTTGTCATTCATCTCGTTTTGTTTTTGCGAACTTCGCCAAGGTCTTGACTTTGCCTTCGAGCTGCTGGCACACGCAACAGAGTTCAGACACACACACTTACACACACACACACGCACACTTACACACACATTCACACACACACACACACGCACACTTACACACACATTCACACACACACACACTGAAGTTAAACAGTTCACGCAATTTATGAATGATCGGCCAGAGCTTACGGCTATTAACAAATAGAAACATACAAATGAACTAAACGTTCGTTTCGCAAAACTTTTTTTTGGCAATAGGGTATATTAGCTAGGTCAAAGAGCGTGCAAAAAAAATTCTTTAAAGTTTAATTTTGAAACATGAAACTAAAGAAAAGAAAAATATATCAAAAAAAGTTCAAACATAGTTTGTTAGGGTATCTTTAAAGACTTATTTTTACGATATTAGAGTATATAAGCTAGGTCAAAGAGCATGCAACGTAGTTAAAAAAATTCTTTAAAGTTCAATTTTGAAACATTAAACTGAAGAAAAGAAAAATATATGAGAAAAAGTTCAAACTTAGTTTCATGCACATCTCTAAAGACTTATTTTTACGATATTAGGGTACATTAGCTAGATCAAAGAGCATGCAACGTAGCACAGATGTGTTAAACAAAAAGCTTTAAAGTTCAATTTTGAAATATTAAACTGAAGAAAAGAAAAATATATCAAAAAAAGTTCAAACATAGTTGGTTAGGGTATCAATTAGTCCATGCACATCTCTAAAAACTTATTTTTACGATATTAGTGTATATTAGCTAGGTCAAAGAGCATGCAACGTAGTTAAAAAAATTCTTTAAAGTTTAATTTTGAAACATTAAACTGAAGAAAAGAAAAATATATCAAAAAAAGTTCAAACATAGTATCAATTAGTCCATGCACATCTCTCAAAACTTATTTTCACGATATTAGTGTATATTAGCTAGGTCATAAAGCGTGAAACGTAGTTAAAAAAAAATTCTTTATAGTTCAATTTTGAAATATTAAACTGAAGAAAAGAAAAATATATCAGAAAAAGTTCAAACATACTTTGTTAGGGTATCAATTAGTCCATGCACATCTCTAAAAACTTATTTTTAGATCTTAGGGTATATTAGCTTAATCAAAGATCGTGAAACGTAGTTTAAAAAAATTCTTTAAAGTTCAATTTTGAAATATTAAACTAAAGAAAAGAAAAATATATCAGAAAAAGTTCAAACATAGTTTCAAAGGGTATCAAAGCGTTCATACACATATCTTTAAAGTCTTTTTTTTTTTGGCATTGCCAATTGCGCGTTTGTTTCCGTAAACGAAATCAATTTAAATAATGCAAAAAAAAACCAAATAAAAAAGTTTAAAAAGATGAAAAAAACCAAATAAAAAAGTTAAAAATACTGAAAAAAGTAAATATTTGAAAATATTGAAGGAACTGAGTCTCTAATGTGGCACTTAGCTAAACCAAACAAACTGCGACGCGAAACGGAAATAATGAAATCAATAATAAAAAACAAAAGCGAAGAAAAACTCAAAACCGATTATCATTAGTAATATTGTTATAAACATCATTAACGACAGTGTATTACGTATACGTATTACGCAGTTATGAAAAGTACAATAACTAAAAAAGATACACATATATCTATATATATATATTTAAAGCTAAGGTTTGCCGGTGCAGAAGATATAGCTATAGAGTATTTGTAAAGAGAGAGCAGAGTAGAACTCTTTATATCCATCAAAAGTTGATGATTTATTATTAGTTATTATAATCAATTTGTAAGTTATTAGCACTTTATATACCCTCAATGGGTAAAAAGGGTATAAGGGTTTTGTGCAAAAGTATGTAACAGGCAGAAGGAAGCATCTCCGAACCCATAAAGTATATATATTCTTGATCGGCATCAACAGCCGAGTCGATATAGCCATGTCCGTCTGTCGATCTCAGAGACTATAAGAGCTAGAGACTCCAGATTTGGGACATAAGCTCGCCTAATCACTAGGCAGTACAAGTTTGTTTCAAATTTTCGATAACTCTTCCCGTTTCCGATATACACATGGGATCGATAACAACAAAATCTTGAATTCAGAAATCTTTATGATGCAGTTTGAATGATAAGACTAAATAATGATAATCTGTGAAAATTTTTATTAAAATCGGTTGAGAAACACTCGAGATATAGAGTATTGAAATTAAGAAAGTATGCACTATACGCGTATACATACACACACTCACACATACTTGCAAGCACTGACTGTATGCGTAAAGTACAGGGTTAAGGGTATAGTCTAGTCGGGATTTCTCGATTCTTACTTGTTTTGCCTATATCTTGCCATTTAACATTGCTTTCTCAATCAGGGTATAAAAATCCAACAACTAAACAAGATACACATATATAGGTCTGACAGTGCAGAAGATATAGCTATATAGTAATTTGTAGAACATTTCTTTTTTTACCCAACAAAATTTGTTTTATTATTAGTTAATATAATCAATTTGTAAATTATTAGCACTTTTTTGATATTTCTGGGAAAGTTTAAGAATGATATTAGATCAAGAAGTAATCAAATATATATATAGAACTTTCATATACCAAAGCTTAAGGAGACAAAGTATCGTAAAATAAAATAGTTTTTTCGATTGGAACTATTTCGTGTTGTTCCGGAAATTAATTCTTGAATCAATTTGTAAGTTATTAGCACTTTTTTTTGATATTTCTAGGAAAGTTTAAGAATTATTTTAGATCAAGAAGTAATCAAATACTATAGAACTTTCATATACCAAAGCTTAAGGAGACAAAATATTGTTAAGAAGAATTTTTTTTCGATTGGAAATATTTCGTTTCGTGCTGGAAATGAATTCGCGATATAGAAAACTTCGTATTATGGAAGTTTTTTAAAGAAAAGTTTGTTTAAACTCAACTAAAACTTGTAATTCCTTAGAAAAAGTTAAACAAAAAGAAAGAAAATATCATATAAAATGATTGTTATTATTAAACCATTCCCAAAACTAAATATATATATATATATATATATACTACATATTCATCATAAATAGCATTATTAATCGTTTATTTCTTCACACGTTTCTTTGCAGGAATTACATTTCTACAGTTTACTGCATTGGTAGTAAATCCAGGCGCTAGGAAATTGTATTCTATATCCGCGATAAACATAAACCCAAATGGATATCAAATCGTGTGTGAGAAGTGCAACAATAACAACAACAAAAAGTTTTTAATTTCATGCTTAAGTAAAATTAAAAAATCTTAGTTAACAAATAGTTATAAAAATATTAATATATATATATATAATCGATTAGTTTGTGTGTTTGTGTGAAATATCAACAAAAAAATCATACTAAACAACAACAGCTGTGCTGTGCATGTGTGTGTAAGTGTGTGCTAGTGTGTGTGTGTGAGAATTGAAACGCCCCGGCTAAGTCAAAGGTCAAGCGCTAGATGGCGCTGCTGTCCGCACTGGCGGCTTATATAGTTATTGCGCGCTTTATTCCCGTCAATGTTGTTGTTGCTGTTGCTAATAAAACGCGTCGCGGCAAATTATAGCTACAACAACACACACACAACCAACAACAACAACGAAATAAATTTAAATTTATTTACTTAGCATAACAAAATCAACAGCAACAATAGTGATAACAACAACAACAGCAAACAGCAACAACTGTTTATTCGCGTGTTTCGCGATTTTCCCGATCGTCGTCGTCGTCGTCGTCGTCGTCGTCGCGTCAGTCTGTCGTCGCTATGTATCGTCGTCGTCGCTTGGCAGCCGCTAGTTTCATCTTTGAAGTGGGCAAATCGTTAGCAACAATTGCCAACAAACAGCAACAGCAGCAACATTGCAACTAAAACATTTGCTCTAAACCGAAAATCAAAATTGTTTACCACACTGAAAGAAAAAAAAACAACACAAAAAACATTACAACAACATCTGAATTGTTCAAATCGATATTATTGAACCGTTATATTTTTCCTCTTGTTCAAATAATCCAAAGTATTGTCAGCAAAACTGGATTATTTGCTGAAAACTTTGCGAACGCTGAAATCCAATTCGATTATGGCCGAGAATCAAAGTGCTGCCAACGAAGATTCCGGTCAGCAACATCAGCAACAACAGCAACAACAGCAGCAGCAGCAGCAGCAGCAGCAACAACAGCAACACGTCATCAGCACAGCAACAATTGCCAATAGCGGTCAGGCCAGCGGCAGCAACTCAGCCGCCTCATCCCCCGAAAACTCACAAGAATCGCACAGCATTGTTGCCGCCAACACAACAGCAACAACACCAGCTGTAACTGCAGCAGCAGCAACTTCCACATCAGCCACACGCCGGCAATCAGCAGGAACAACACAACAGCAACAGCAGCAGCAACAGCAACAACGCGCCAGCAACATGTTCGATCGCCATCTGAATGCCAAGTTCAAGCCGACAGGTGGCGCTGCCGCCACCAACACGGCACCAGCACGCCGCAACTCAATGCAAACGCCAGCACGCAGCGTCAGTGTCAGTGTCACCACCACCAGCATCAAGAAGCCACCGCTAACCAAATTCAATTCGTTGAGCGGCAGCGGCCAACATTTGCATCATCATCATCATGCCTCCCACTTGCATCATCATCAGGCGCATGCGCACCAGAACAGCAACAGCAATAGCAACACTAACAGCAACACTAACAGCAACACCAACAACACCAATACTACTAACAACAGCAACATACAACGCACCACCAGCGAAAGTTTGCGTTTGAGCGCGCTCAGTCGCGGCGCTGCTGCCGCGTCGGCAGCAAGTGTTGTTGTTGCTGGTTCGGCGGATGTGTCGCGTGCCAGCAGCATTAGCAGCATTGCAACGCCATCGAGCGCATCGGTGGCACCCAAATCGAGCAGCAGCAGCAGCAGCAACAATCACTCAGCAACAAGTAGTAGCAACAGCAAAGCCAGCTCGCCCAACAACAATGGAGCAGCAGCAGCAGCAGCTGGTGCACGCAATCAGCAACAGTGGCAGCAGCAAACTGCACAACAGCAACAACAGCAGCAACATCATCATCACCATCATCATCATCATCATCACCAGCAGCACACGAGCCACAGTCAGGGACATCAGCCAACAACAACAGCAGCAGCAACAGCAGCAACAACAGCAGCAGCAGCAGCAACTGTTGCCGGTGGCAACAATCGCAAACCAAAGACGACTTCCTCATTTCAAATCACCTCCGTAACGGTGGGTCACGCCAAGCTAAACGCCGCCGGCGACACCGGCGACGAGTCCGCCGACGATCTGGACGAATCTCATACGGACGACAACAGTCGCATCACGGACCTCGAGAACGAGACGCCCTCGATGTCCGAGGACACGTTCTCCAAGGAGGAGGTGTTCTATGCCAACAATGCCCTCAGCACCACCGCACCCGTCATACCCACCAGCTCCCAGTACGGACTCGTCGTGGTCGATCCCATCGGGCCGTCGCTGGGCGGTCAGACCATACAGAATGTGCAGGTGAATGTGGCGGACAATATCATCAATGTGGTGAGTGCGGCGGTGACGCCGGGCGGCAGCAAGAAGAAGGAGGACATGAAGGAGACGCAACATCGCAGCGAGCGGTTCAAGGTGGTGAAGATTGAGTCGACGGAGCCGTTCAAGCGGGGTCGCTGGATGTGCATGGATTATCTGGATCACTCCAGTGTTGGGGCGGCCAACAGCAATGAAAAGACTGGCAACACGGACGGGCAACAGGGCGAGGGTGGGTGTGGGTTGGAGGGTGTTGCTGGTGTTGCACCCAAGACAACGCAGAGCATGATACTGCCGCCAAGCATGTTGCACGAGAATCATATGGAGGCTGCCTCGGCGGATGCCAACTGGAACTTTGCCGAGCATCAGCAGCAGCAGCAGCAACAGCAGCAGCAGCAGCAGCAGCAGGCACAGTCCCAGCAACAGCAACAATTGCATCCAGCTGGTGTGGCAGCAATGGTTGCTCAGTCGCAGTTGTCGGCCACGCCCAGTGGTGTGATGACAGCGCCTGCCACAGTGGTGCATGGCATGCAGCAATATGTGAACGAAGCACAGCAGCAACAACAACAGCAGCAGCAGCAACAACTGTACGATAGTGTTAATGCGAATGCTGGTGGCACACCGAATGCTGCCACAAATGAGGGCACGCCACACGGCCAGACATTGCCGATGGATTATGCAACGGCGGCCGCACAGCAGCTGCAACAATCGCTGCAGCAGCTGAAGCAACAGGAGCAGGCAGCAGCAGCTGCCATGGATGTTGCTGGCGGCACTGCTGCTGGCTATGCTAGCAACAACAACAACAACAACAACACTACAGCAGCAAATGTTGCTGTTAGTGAGCCACAGTTGTCGGTGATGAGCAGCAGCTATGTCGAGCAGCAACCATTGTCGCCGGCAACACAAACACCGCCCACATTTGCAGCTGTTGCTGCCGGGCAACAACAGCCGCCGCCGCCGCCGTCGTCGTCGTCGTCGAACTTCCAGCTGGAACCGCAAGCAACATCACAAATTGATGGCATTGCGCCAGCAACAATTGCAGCTGCCGTTGCCGTCCCAGCAGCAGCAGCAGCAACACAACAGACTTCAAACACTTCCACTAGCACGCCAGCAACAGCAGCGGCGGCAGCAACCATTGCTGCCGCAGCAGCAGCAGCAGCAGTGACTGGACAACAGACTCAAGGGCAAACGTTGCCATTGCTGTCGCACATGGGCAACTATGAGCCAACAGCAACAGCTGTCGCCGCTTCGGCAGCAACAGCAACAGCCGTTGCAATGCCTGCGCTGCAGCTGCAGAGTGCGCCAGCAACCATTGTCGATATGCAGCAATTGGTTGTCACCGGCGTGCTGGATGAGTCAATAGCAACAGCAGCATCGGCGCCACAGATTCCGACAACAAATAACGCGAGTGTTAGTGCCAACAACAACAACAACAATGTGAATTTAACGAATGCAACTGCAACAGGCGCAGAAGCAACGACAACATCGCTCAATCTAAGCGATGAACAGCAACAACAGCAATCGACATTAGCAGCAGCAGCAGCCGGTGCAACGACAGCAACATCGGCAACAGCAACAGCATCAGCAGGAGCAACATCATCGACAACCACACAGCAACAAATACAACAGCTACAACAGCAACCAAATCCAGAATCGGAGACTGAAAGGTAAGTCCAAAGCTATATCTTTATGCCTTGCCAAACGAACTGGGAGATTAAATAGTTAGAAAATATATCATTCGTGACTTTATCTCATTTCCAAGTAATGGAAAGAGTATTAGAATTCAGTGGAAGCAAGCATTTTTCTGTCTGTTCAGATATTCTTTATCATCCAAGTATTACACAGAAAAAGAAATATTCAAGAAACATGAAATTGTTTCTCTGTGCTTTAAAATATATATATATATATATATATATAATATAAACTGCATGATAGATCGTTATGCTTTTCACTTTTAAATGTGACTCACAAGATGCGTATAATGTAAAAAGAAAATAGATAAATCATTGAGCAATCGCATTGTGATGAAATTTATCGATTTTGCATATCATGTCAGCGATTTTAATCGATAACAACTGGTTAGAAGAGTGCTAGAATTCATTGGAAACAGGAATATTTCCTTCTATTCAGATATTCTTCATTATATTCTTTATCATCCAAGCATTACAGAGAAAAAGAAATATTCTAAAAACATTAAAAATTATATATATATATATATATATATATATATAAACTGCATGATTATGTTTTTCACTTTTTTATGTGACTCACAAGATGCGTAACATGTAAAGAGAAAATAGATAAATCATTGAGAAATCGTATTGCGATGAAATTTATCGATTTTGCATGGTGTCATCAGTTTTTATCGATAACAACTGGTTAGAAGAGTGTTAGAATTCAGTGGAAACAAGCATTTTTCTTTCTGTTCAGATATTCTTTATCATTCAAGCATTACAGAGAAAAAGAAATATTCTAAAAACATTAAACTGCATGATAGATTGTTATGTTTTCCTCTTTTTTATGTGCGAAACATGTAAAAAGATATAGATAAATCATTGAGCAATCGTAGTGCGATGAAGTTGATCGATTTTGCAAGTCATGTCATCGATTTTTATCGATAACAACTGGTTAGATGAGTGTTAGAATTCATTGGAAGCAAGCATTTTTCTTTCTATTAATTACAGAGAAAAAGGAAATATTCATAAAACATGAAATTGTTGCTCTGTGCTTTAAAATATATATATATATATATATATATATAAACTGCATGATTGTTATGGTTTTCACTTTTTTATGTGACTCACAAGATGCGTAACATGTAAAGAGAAAATAGATAAATCATTGAGAAATCGTATTGCGATGAAATTTATCGATTTTGCATGGTGTCATCAATTTTTATCGATAACAACTGGTTAGAAGAGTGTTAGAATTCATTGGAAACAGGAATATTTCCTTCTATTCAGATATTTCTTATCATCCAAGCATTACAGAGAAAAAGAAATATTCTAAAAACATTAAACTGCATTATAGATTGTTATGTTTTCCTCTTTTTTATGTGACTTACAAGATAGAAAAGTAGATAAATCACTGGGGAATCGGATTGTGATGAAATTTATCGATTTTGCATATCATGTCAGCGATTTTAATCGATAACAACTAGTTAGAAGAGTGTTAGAATTCATTGGACGCAAAAAGGGTATAATGGATTTGTGCAAAAGTATGTAACAGGCAGAAGGAAGCATCCACGAGCCCATAAAGTATATATATTCTTGATCAGCATCAACAGCCGAGTCGATATAGCTATGATCTCAGAGACTATGAGAGCTAGAGACTTCAGATTTGGTACATAAGCTCGCCTAATCCCTAGGCAGTACAAATTTGTTTCAAATTTTCGATAACGCTTTCCGTTATCGATAAACACATGTTATCGATAACAACAAAATCTTGAATTTGGAAAACTTTTTGATGCAGTTTGAAACATTAGACGAAGTAATGACAATCTGTGAACATTTTATTGAAATCGGTTGAGAAACACTGGAGATATGGAGTATTGAAGAAAGTATGCACTATACGCGTATACATACAAACACACATACTTGCAAGCACTGACTGTATGCGTTAAGTATAGGGTTCAGGGTATAGGATAGTCGGGATTTCTCGACTAGAGCCTTCTTACTTGTTATCGATAACAACTGTTTAGAAGAGTTGTTCAAACTATTTAATGAGTAGGATTATAAAGAAATTGTTGCAAGAAGAGCTACAAATATAACCAAACTTGAGTTTCTCTCAGTTTCCTAAGGAATGCTTTAAGATAAATGAGATTCGTTAAGTTCTCATTACGAAACTTCAGCAATAATCAATAATCGATTATTTCAGTTAATGATTTATAAACTGCTTCATTATATATTCAAATGTTTTTCTCTCCTTTCGTTGATTATCAACAAAAAACATATATTCACACTTGTATTCGATTTGCTTTCAATTCATTCACAAATTCATTTCATTCATTCTCGTTTCGTGTTATCAGAGCTGAAGCAAACTATTTACTTACGGCCGGAATACTTTTCTACTTTGTGTGAGTCTTGTAATCAATTAGGTTAGGCCCGAACTATTTATAGAAAAAACGCCGCGAGACTCGAAAGACAAAAGAAACGATTTCTGAGTATTTAACTATTTGTTGTGTGCCAAGCATTGTGTGCTTAGGTTTTCAAATATTGCTGATAACTAGTGTTAGATCTCCTTCTCTCTACTTAAATCTGCTTTACGACGCAGGGGGGAGCTCTGGGGCAGGCAAGGTGATATCAGTTGGGGCTTTGCTAAGTGCAAACACGCGCCACATATTTTTTTTGGTTTTGTCGCCATTTCGATTGTGCCCAAAATGTTTTCGGGTCTTTGTTTGTTGTTGCTTACTTTCTTCTCTCCCTCTCTCTCTCTCTCTCTATTCTCTTCTCGCTTGTTGACTTGCAACGTGCCCCAACGTGGGCCAAAGAACACATCATTCCACACTTATTATAATAATTTATTTAATAAAAATCCATCAATGAAATTAGCTGAGAAATTTTCTCTAGTGTGTGGGTGGAGGTATGATTGGGGCTTGCAGGGGTTGGGGGTGTGTTGGGGGCATAACACACGGGCGTGACACTGAAAGGTCGCTTTAATTAAGCGCACTTTAAATCATTCAAACAACAATTGTATTCAATTTTTGTACATTTTTTTTTAGGTACTTTTACTATTTGCTCATGGGAACCGGTTTAAAAGTGAATGAAGAAAGTGAATGATACGGTTCCAAGCTAGCTTAAAGTGTAATTTAATAATTTGTGCATGTGAACCAGTTCAAATGTACTAGAAGAATCGAGTTCAGTCTTTAGAAGGAACTTTAAGGTCAAGTTAATATTTCATTTAATGTTAGATCATGTTGAAAAGTGAATGAAGAAATGGAATGATACTGATTACTGAATCTGAATACTGAATCCTGTTCTAAGCTAGGTTAAAACACTTCTTCATGTGAACCAGCTCAAATGTGCTAGAAGAATCTGGCTCATTCTTTAGGAAGAACTTTAGAGTTGAATTTAATCTTTCATTTAATGTTAGATCATGTTGAAAAGTGAAGGAAGAATGTGAATGATTCGGTTCTGAGGTAGATTAAAGTATCATTTATCAATGTCTTCAAGTGAACCAGTTCAAATGTGCTAGAAGAATCTAGCTCATTCATTAGAAAGATCTTTCAGAAGAATTGGAATGATACTGTTCTAAGCGAGATTAAAAGATCATTTAATAATTTGTTCATGTGAACCAGTTCAAATGTACTAGAGGAATCGGGTTCTGTCTTTAGGAAAAACTCTAAAGTTGAAGTTAATCTTTCTTTTAATGCTTAAAAGTGAATGAAGAAAGTGAATGATACGGTTCTGTGGTAGATTAAAGTATCATTTAATAATTTGTTCATATGAACCAGTTCAAATGCGCTAGAAGAATCTGGCTCATTCTTTGCGATCATGTTTAAAAGTGAAGAATGTAAAGGATACTGTTCTGAGGTAGATTAAACATTTCTTTATGTGAACCAGTTCAAATGTGCTAGAAGAATCTGGTTCATTCATTAGAAAGAACTTTAAAGTTGAAGTTAATCTTTCAGGTACACAAAACAGTATAAATGAGAACAAGTTTTTAAAGAAGGAATCAATATTTATTATTAATTATATATTATTATTATTAATAATATTATTATATTAATCAATACTTATTCGCCTGTTGAACTTATTCATTCTCTTCACATCCTTATAAGTGAAAGAAACTCTTTAACTTAATGATACAAATTTGTTATATTATTAAAATCAATTTCAAAGAAATTACTTTGATGGAATTCCTTATAAATAGAGCTCTGCTTCAGCAAGCAATGGAATGTTTATTGGTTTATATTTTTTGGACTTTAGGCTATTTAATATTCATAACACTTTGCGAAAGTAATTTAAAATTCATGGTTTTAGTTCCGATTTTTGTTGTCTGGCGACAGTTGTGTCATTTATTTCTTTTGTGCGGATGACTAATTTGAATGTTTCGAATGATGATGACTCATTTGTTAGTTCGTCTTGATAAATTGATTAATCAACTGAATGTATAAGATATTGAATATATATAATGACAAGATCTAGTGCAAAGTCAAGGGCTACACTTATGTTGTGTTTAAATATGACTCTTCGTACAGATTGCGCATTTGCGTGTGTTTGATGAGGGGGAGTCGTCTCCCGGCTGCATGCCTCATTCTTGCTCTCGAGTAATGCAGCTGGAAAATGTAAAAAGCGGCTGGCAAATTGCTATGAATTATATGGCATTAAAAATAAAACGAAACCAGCTGAAGCTGACGAAGTAGTAGCTGCTGCTCCCCTTTCTCGCCCCTTCTGTGCCTTCGTGTCGTATGAGTAATGCAGCAAATGTTTCTCTCTTCTCTCCCTCTCAACTGTCTGTTCGTTCGATTTGTGGCCGGCTTAGCAACAGCAACACAGATGAAAATTTAATGTGGCAAAGCAGAGTGGGATAGATAAGTTGTTGGGGGGAAAGAAATATTTGTTGGGTGGAATAAGTTTTAGAGGCACATTGAATATAAGTATTTGTATACTGAACTTCAGAACTATAGCTTTTGCTGTTTTGAAGATTGCAAAGAGTTTTCTTTGGGTATGAAGAGAAGGAAGATTATTCAACTTTCGATATAAAGGATTGTTTCCACATTCGGATTAGGAAATGTAGAAAAGAACTTTATTTTTAAAGGATTGTTTACACATATTGGATTCGGATTAGGCAATGTGAAAATCAACTTTATTCATAATATTGTTCAGTTATTTTACATATTTATTAAAAATATGAATCGTTCCACTTTTCAGGTGATTTAGGTTCAATCAAATCCCAATATTAATAACAAGTTCATGTCCAGCAAAGAAAATCTCTTCAGGAGTATATAAACTCCATACTCTTTCCTTCTCCATACTCTTTTCTTCTCCATACTCCTTCCTTTTCCATACTCTTTCTTTCTCCATACTCTTTCTTTCTCCATACTCTTTCTTTCTCCATACTCTTTTCTTCTTCATACTCTTTTCTTCTCTATACTCTTTCCTTCTCCATACTCTTTCCTTCTCCATACTCTTTCTTTCTCCATACTCTTTTCTTCTCCATACTCTTTCCTTCCCCATACTCTTTCCTTGACAAAGACAGAGTATACACATGATTGAAGTAGCCAACAGTAACTTGACAATATTGCTGGTTTGCTGTCTGCTTTGTGTTGCATGTTATATCTCATTTCAATATATATATATATATATATCTCATTTCAATCTATCTGACTCTATCTGCCTTCTTTCTTGTCTCTTGTGTGGTCGAGAGAAGCTGTCCAGTTGTCCATGTATGTGTATGTGTGTGTGTGTGTGTGATGTTTGAAGTGCAGCCGACTGATTGATGCAATGTGGCAAGGGCACAAGTTGCAGTTGCAAGTGAAGTGCACAGAGTCAAACGAAAGGGAAGCAGGGAGGAGAAAGATGCATGAAAATACTTGAAGTAGACATTGACTGAGTGTTGGAGTATTTTATTTATCGCGTTGTCAGCTTGTGGCTCGTGATCTTAACCTGCCCCGCCCCCTGCAACACCCCCTCCGCCCATCTAATGAAATCGAAAGTATTTCTCAAGGGCACTTGGCACAAGATGAGCTGCACTATTGTATGGTTAAGTGTTAATGGGAGTCAGATGCAGATAACGAAAGAGAGAGAGAAAAAGAGGGAGAAAAATATAGAGTAAGAGAGAGAGAGATAGAGAAAGAGAGATAGAGAGAGAGAGATAGAGAGAGAGAGATAAGAAAGAGAGTGATAAAGAGAGAGAGAGATAGAGATAAAGATAGAGAGAAAGAGATAAAGATAAAATGAGAGATAAAGAGAGATAGTGAGAGCGAGAAAGAGAATAAGAGATAGAGAGAGAAAGAGAGATAGTGAGAGCGAGAAAGAGAATAAGAGATAGAGAGAGAAAGAGAGGGAGAGAGAGAGAGAGAGAAATAGAGACGGAAGCGATAGAGAGAGAGAGAGAGAGATAAAGAAAGAAAGGGAGATAGATAGATAGTGAGAGAGAGAGATAGAGATACAGAAAGAGAAAGATAGAGAGAGGATAGAAAGAAAGATAGATGAACAAAGAGAGGGAAAGAGAGATATATAGAGAGAGAGAGATAGACAGAGAGAGAGATAGACAGAGAGAGAGGTAGATAGACAGAGAGAGAGATAGATAGAGAGAGAGGTAGATAGAGAGAAAGAAAGAGAGGGATATTAAGAGAGAATTCTCATTCAGAGAGACAGAGAAAAAGAGAGAATGAGACAGAGAGGAGATATATAGAGAGAGAGAGGTTTCATTTGTGATTTAAATAATAGAAAAAGAAAAGTAGAGTTAGCCAGATTGAATTGAAGCTGAGTTGGATTTTTCAAGAGGCACAGACAATTGGATAATACAATAAATAAATAAATAAATCTTTTGTTGCTACGCAAAAGGGAAATACCAAACTAAACGGAACTGCAATTGAAAAAATGAAATTAATTGACAAACTTCGCGTTAAAAGTAATTTAACCCCACGAATTTATCACAATTATATGCAAGTGGAAAGAAAGAATTATACGTCTTTGTTATTTTAGTAATTTTGAAGAGTTATTCAACACTTTTTATTCGAAAATTGACTTCCAAGAGTTCATTTTTACGATTCTTCATTAACAATAATTTCTTCTTCTTTATTATTATTTCCAAGTGGAAAGTTTTTAACCTTACAACTCTCTTAAATGTATTTAAATTTAATTTTTCTGCTTTCAACTTTTCGTTCTTATGATTCTTCAACAACATTTCGTTCTTATGATTCTTCAACAACATTTCGTTCTTATGATTCTTCATGAACATTCTTCTTCGCTTAATTAAAATCTTCTGCATATTCGTTTAACTCTTGAACTAATTGGTACTCTTGATGAGTTAAGTTCTTCTTTATGCAGCAAGCTTATTAAATCTTTCGACATTTTCTATATATATATACCACTATAAAAGCCTGTCGATCCTGTCATTTAAATTAGCGAACGAAGCAAATGAAAATGTCTATAAAAAAGGAACTACACATAACTTGCAGATTAATTAACAGCAACAAAAGCTAAGCCTTAAAAGTTATATGAACGACTCTTCTCACTTGCCGCTGGTCAGACGCGTCGTATACGTAATGAATGAATGAGTTTTTTGAATGCCTAACACGCGTCTTTAATAACTGTCTCCATTTGTCTTTCGCTTCATATCTTTTTTGCGACCTTTTCCGCATTTTTAAATAAATTTTGCCAAGCGAAAAAATCATATTTCATACTCAAAAGGCACACAGACTGGACTGACTGAGTTATTATATATTGAAAGATCGTTCCAATGAGTGATATATATATACTTTCGTACAAAGTCGAGGGAACCATTCGACAGATTTACTGCAATGGAACGCAACGATCCCAACAAAACACTCGAAAGTCAACGACCCAATCGAACAGTCAAGTATCAGCACGAACGAAAGAGAGAGAGGAAGAGAGAGAGAGGGAGAGGGAGAGCTCTTCACATGCGTCATGTGATAAGACAGCGATTGTGAGGAAGAAGAAGAGTAGAAGAGAGAGAGAGAGATGGAGACGGAGACATTGCTAATATATAATCCCATGGAAAATTGATTACCTCAACCAATATTTTGTGTTTCTCCACTTCCCCCCTTCTCTTTCTGCCTGGTGAGAAAGAACTCGTGTTCAAGGCGAGGTTCCCCCCAACCCCCTCCAAAAAGTAGTCATATGTCAAGTGTTTCGTTGGGGGGATTGGAGGGGCTTTATTTAAGGCGTGCGCGAGCTTTGGCATTGACCGACATTGACGCGTAATTAGAAACACAAACAAGAAGAAGAAGCCGAAGAAGAAGAAGTTGCTCATGTCGGTTATAATAGATACTTTCGGATATAAACTGAACGATTAGTCACGAGAAGACCTTTCTTTAATGAGGTGAAATCCAAAACGCGCCAAATTGCGCAAAATCACATATATCGCGATATCTATGTCAAAGTCAGATGGAACGCTTCTTGGCTACCTTAAAGAGCAAGTCGGAATACCATTATAATGAACTCTATACAAAACCAGAAGCAGAACGAGAACAGAAGCGAAACAAAACCGGCGAAATTTGCGTGACACCTGTCAGTTATTGTTCTATATCTTTTTGCGTTGCGTTACGCTCACATTACCAATGTCAAAACATATATATAATGCGTTCTCCCTGAGGGAATCTATAATTTATTATGGGAATATGATGATATATAAACCCAAAGAACTAAGTTTTGACTTGATTAGATGATTTAGTTGTCTAAGGATTCGTTTTTGTTCTATATCTTTTTTCGTTTCCAATATCAAAAAATATATATAATACGTTCTCCATGCAGGAAGCTATAACTTATAAGGGGAATATATATATATGATGATATATAAACCCAAAGAACTAGTTTTTGATTCTATTTGATGATTTATTTGTCAAAGGATTCGTTTTTGTTCTATATCTTTTTGCGTTTCGTTACGCTCACATTACCAATGTCAAAAAATATATATAGTATGTTCTCCATGAGGGAATCCATATATATATATGATGATATATAAACCCAAAGAACTAAGTTTTGACTTGATTTGATTTGCCAAAGGATTCGTTTTTGTTCTATATCTTTTTTCGTTTCGTTATGCTCACATTACCAATGTCAAAAAATATATATAGTATGTTCTCCATGACGGAATCCATATATATATATGATGATATATAAAACCCAAGTACTAGTTTTTAACTTGATTTGATGATTTATTTGTCAGAGGATTCGTTTTTGTTCTATATCTTTTATCGCTTCGATACAAATGTCAATAAATATATATAGTATGTTCTCCATGAGGGAATCCATATATATATATGATGATATATAAACCCAAAGAACTAGTTTTTGATTCTATTTGATGATTTAGTTGTCAAAGGATTCGTTTTTGTTCTATATCTTTTTGCGTTTCGTTACGCTCACATTACCAATGTCAAAAAATATATATAGTATGTTCTCCATGAGGGAATCTATAACTTATAAAGGGAATATGATGATATATAAACCCCAAGTACTCAGTTTTGACTTGATTTGATGATTTATTTGTCAAAGGATTCGATTAAGGAAACCTCATTTCAAGTAAAATAATAAACTATTCATTTTAAACCCAACGAAATAAAATAATAAACTAATACTTTTAAACCCAACGAAACTGAAGGAACCTTTCCCTAACGAACTTAGTTCTTAAGTTTCAACAACAAGATCCCAAATACTTGTTTTTATACCCTGAACCCATTGAAAATGTCCGTCCGTATGTATGAACGAGTCGATTTCAGAGACTATAAAAGCTAGAGACTCCAGATTTGGAACATAATCCCTAGGCAGTACAAATTTCGATAACTCTTTCCGTTGCCGATATACACATGTGATCGATAACAACAAAATCTTTCTCGACTAGAGCCTTCTTACTTGTTATTGATAAAATATTATAATAATATTGTTGAATCCAATTCTAAATGATTCTTTACTTTAACCTTAAAATGATTTCAAAAATATATTCTTGATGAATTTATAAATAAAAATAAATCAAAATAATTCTAAAGACAGCTATTAGCTTTGAGAAAAGTTCTCTTGGAAAAATACTTGTTTTTAATGATAAAAATATTAAAATAATATTGTTGAATCGTATTTTAAATAAAGTTTACTCTTCACTTTAACCTTTAAATGATTTCAAAAATATATTCGTAATGGATTTTTTTAATAAAAATAAATTAAAATCAATCTAAAGACAGATTTTAGCTTTGAGAAAAGTTCTCTTGGAAAAATAATTGTTTTTAATGATAAAAATATTAAAATAATATTGTTGAAACGTATTTTAAATAAATCAAAATCAATCTAAAGACAGCTTTTAGCTTTGATAAAAGTTCTCTTGGAAAAATACTTGGTTTTATTGATAAAATATTAAAATAATATTGTTGAAATCAATTTTGAATGAAGTTTACTTTTCACTTTAACCTTAAAATGATTTCAAAAATATATACGCGATGAATTTTTAAATAAAAATAAATCAAAATCAATCTAAAGACAGCTTTTAGCTTTGAGAAAAGTTCTCTTGGAAACTCAAAATTATCGCAAAATATTGAAAATATGCCATTAAAATATTATTTATTGTGTTTTTGTCTTCCGCAAGGTTGTAAACAAAATTCGTGTGCCAAAATCGAACCTTGACTTCCTTTTGTTCATTTTCCAATATTCTGCGTCTGGCTGTCAAATGGCGAAAAATATTTTCTTTAGCTGTTTTTCCGGTTGTTTTGGCATTTTTTTGTCTGGTTTTGACCTACTAAAAAGCCATACGCTTATTAATTATGCTGCTCCCGAATATTCTATTATACTAAAAATCGCGTATCCGTTTTGGTCTTTATCTTTGTAGTTCTGTGCGTAGCTTTTTTCTTATCTCAAGCCACTTGTTTATCTAATTTATCTGGCTATAGTGTATATATATATATATTGTATCTATTTGCTTGAACCAAATTGAACGCGAAAATGGTTTCAAAACGCAAACAAATTGAAATCAGAAGAAAGAAAAAAGAAAAACAGCTGTGACAATATAGTAAGAAGATGAGGAATGAAGAGGGGTTGAAGAGGGTGAAGGGATGGAAAAGTGTTGAGTAAATTTACGTCAGAGCCAACAAGTGGAGAGGTAGCTACATCTGGCCGGGCCATGGTTAATTAAAACCACAAAGTTCATAAATTTTCTAGATTTCCAATTTCTTCTCATACAAGTTAACCAATCTGTACTTTGGTGATAATCATTATCATTTGGAGAATGCCACGTTTTCAGCTTATTAGCTTATGGATGCGCCCAGATGTGCTTGCTTGATAAGAAGAATCTTTATACATATATATAGACTATTATTATTTACTGTCAAAATTAACTTTCACTTGAATTTTGCTTGCTTGGCACACACACACACTCACACACACACACTCACACACACACACTCACACACACACACATACACACACACACATACACACACACACACATACACACACACACACACACACACACACACACACATACACACACACATACACACACACATACACACACTCACACACATACACACTCACACTCACACACACACACACACTCACACACACACTCACACACACACACATACACACACACACTCATACACATACACACACACTCATACACACACACACACACACACACACACACACACACACACATACAAACAGTACAGATTTATACGAAATTTTCCGCAATCAGCACATTTGCTTGTTGTTGTTGTTGTTGTTGTGCAGAAGGTAATCTGGTAATAAAGCTGTTATTATCACGTTATCATCATATGCCGCCTTCAAAAAGCATAAATGTGTTTGCCTTTATGAGAGAGAGAGAGAAAGAAACGTCACAAACCGTTACATCAGCACTTTTTTGTTGTTGTTACTAGTCAGAATAAATGATGCATATGAAAGTGTATTTGCACAGTGGGACAACTCAATCGAAAGTCGTAAAATGTATAAGCAAATAATAACAACACATTCATTTCCTTGTACGTAATGTGCATTTGGAGATGAGCTTCTTCCCTGCTAACTAACCCCCGCACACACAACCACTGTAAATGGCATTTGTTGTTGCTAAATGAGCTTCGCTTTATGCGCACTTGCATACACTTCTATATACAACGTATAGATTACATAGTTGCATGCTGTTAAGAAACCCAATGCGAAATAGGCAAAAACAAAATGTAAAACGCAGTTTGACCTTCAATAGAAATTTGATGCTTGACTTAAAGCACGACAGCTTACAGTTATCGATGCATACGTGTGTGTGTGTGTGTGTTCGTTTTCAAGTAAAACTAAGCGCCGCTATGCGATATACAAAACGCAAACAAACAACTTTCTAATTAATGACGCTGTCTACGTTTTTCTACAGACGAGACATCTATTCACTGGGCATGCAATATTTCTTTAACAAATACAACAACAAGCGTGTGCGCTTAAACGAAAGCAAATAATCGTAATTATAGCAAAAACAAATACATAATACGGTTTAACACGAATTGTGATGCCATTGACAAAACACTTTGCTTAAATACCCTAACATATTTGTGGTAATAAATGTAATGTGATTCACTTTTAATACGCCCCTAAATGCATTTTCTAACAGAGCTTCAACTTGAACTGTTTACTAATTTGACATATTTCTGATTAAATAATTTAATTTACATATGCAAAAAATTTCCCCCTTATGAGTGCATTTAAAGTGCAGCTTAAAAAAACTTGCACTGTCATTTCTCTATTCCAATGCTTCTGCCAAGCACTACGCCAGCAACAGCAACAACAACAAAGCTCTCATAGCAGCGCACGACAACGACTACGACGAAGATTACAGCACACGCCTTTGACGTCGCGTCGTCTGTAAGGCGTCTCGTCGCCAAGCACGAATACAAATGCACTCATGTACTCGTGACTGTGTTTGTGTGAGTGTGTGTATAGCAGAAATGCGAGAGTTTTTATGCATGTGTATTAATGCTGCTGCGCTGTACTGTAAGTTGTTGTTGTTGGAGCCACAACGATCGTTGAGCCGGCGCATTACAACGAATGCCTTGCCTGCCAGCCTGCACACCACCTTAACCACTTGGTCGACGCTATCCCACTCTCGCACACGCACACATGCAGGCAAACGGTCATGCGTTCGCTTTGTGTGTCTAAAAATAGACACAAATATTGATGTTGATTTTTATACGGACGTCGACGTTGCTTGTTGCTGTTGTTGTTGCTGT
Source organism: Scaptomyza reducta (assembly GCA_035044485.1). Lineage (NCBI taxonomy): Eukaryota > Metazoa > Arthropoda > Insecta > Diptera > Drosophilidae > Scaptomyza > Scaptomyza reducta. The sequence continues at coordinate 2,701 of JAWNNV010001324.1, read as the reverse complement.
TGCTGTTGCTTTTTCTGTCGTTCATTGCTGTTGCTATCAACCATCACCTATCAATGTGCGGCTGTTTGTTGTTGTTATTGTTATTGTTGCTTTTATTATAATGCGCATAGTGTTATATGCTTATTGTTGTTGCTTAAAAATAAACTCTGCTTGCGCGTGGCAATTTTTTATTTTTTTTTGTTAAGAAGCGCCACATGCTTGACTCTCTCAGAGAGCGCTTGCCTTGCCTCTCACATCTGCCTTTGAAAAGTCAATGGAATGAATTCCATAAACTGTTAATTTATGCTCTCGCTCTCTCAGTTGCTGTGAGTGCTCTTGCTGCTGCTACTCTTTCTCTCTATATGTATGTTAACTTTTAATTTTTCGCAAGTTTTTCTTAAAAAAAAATTGGCAAATTTCACTACAACCAACATTTTTTATGTGTGTGTGTGTGTGTGTGTGTGTGTGTGTGTGTGTATGTGGTATTTTTTGTTTCTCACGCGCAGATTTTTAGCATCTTTGCACATATTTTGTTTGTGCGGCTTTTGATTTTTGTTTGTGTTGCCATTTAACGAGCTCTGCTATATACAAACACACATAGATAAGGGGGCGTTGCGTGTTTCTGCATGTCTCTTTATAGTTTTAGGAGCAGCCGTCGTCTGTTAACTGTCTGCATGCACTTGCAAATGTATATGTAATGGAATGGTGTGTAAAAGGGAAAAGGTGTTAGAGCACTTACAAGAACAGGGAATTTCTTTAGCAGAGCTGTAAAATTTCCCTTAGACATGTCACAGTGTGCTTAGTACCATTGATCATCAAACGAATGTCTTAACATTCTATCAATGGAAAATAATTAACTATATATACAAAAACACATCAACAAAAACTCAAATTTCTTTGCACTAAATGTTTATTATGCTTTGAAATCGTTCTGAATCATATCTCTCGTTGGTACGTTTAACAAGAAGCTGATGTTTGTTGCTAGGCAGACGGTTCTAATCATTATCGCACATCGAGCCCACACAACGTGCCCCACTGTCTGCCAGCCTCGAACTCAAATGAAAATAACAATAACAACAGCAACAGCAAAGTTTCGTTAAACAGGTGTTTCCATGTGCAAAAAAGGGAATACCTCAGATTCCGAAGAGCTTTCATTTGTTGTTATTGCTTTCAAATTGACACTTTCGACGTGCTCGCATGTGCTTCGTTGTTGTTGTTGTAAAATTGTGACCGGCGCCAAACGGAATATTTATTGATTTATGAACGAATTGTATGGCGTCGTAAAATGATTGATTGATGATTGGCTTTGACTCTCGGCTATTTTATTCTTCGAGAGAGCGAACGCTATCTCTCGCTCTCCCACACACACACACACACCAACAAAGCTTTTGCGAGAGCGCAGTGACAAGAGGGAAATTAAAGCAAAAGGCAAAAAAAAAGGAAATTATTGATAGACGTCAGTTGGCTGTGATCTATAGAACAAGTAGAAGAAGGGAGAGGGTTAGAACGGGATTTTTGTGGTATTGGCGACGACGAGGAAGATCCGTTTGACGGACGAGCACATGATTGAAAATAAAAACAAAAGCAAAGCAGCAGCACACAAAAGAATCCCAACCAAAAGGAAAAACAAAAATAAAGTACCAAATAACAGGAATACACACATATACACATGCATATGCACAGACAGGCATTTGTATTTATTTATTTTAGCTCATAAATATCATGCCAGACGGCATAAGATTTAACCAAAATGGTTCTCACTCTCCCTCTCTCTCTCTTTCACTCTCTTGCTATCTATGTATCTAATGTCGCCACAGTGTGTCAATTATCAATGATAATGGGACAAAAAAAAAGCAAGAGTAATATTTTCGTATTATTTAAAAGGATTTTCAAACATTTATGCTACTAAATCATTAATTCAACATAAATATTAAGTAATCTCGACACTTTCATCGCTTTTCCTGTGCTGAGTTTTCCTCATGTGGTTTCTTCCGCTCTCGTTCCTCCCTCGTTCCAACTGGAGCCCTTTTGTTCAAGTCGTTTTGTGGATTGTCATTTCCGGTTCACATACCCTACCCCCTCATACTCCTTCCCCCTCATACAGCTGACTGTTGGCTATAGGATAAGGTAGGGCAGTAGAGGGGTAGATTGTTGGTAGGGGTTCTTTGGTAGCTGGCGCCAAAAACTGTTGGCTAAATTGACTTTTGTACTTGTCACACCCACCTCCCCCCCTCCCCTTTTGTATTGACCATAACCTTGGAAATTGAATGCGGCAAAATTGGCATTTAATTCTCTGTTGGCCAAAACGTCTGGACAAACAAATTTATAGCCCGGCCAAATGTGCCGCATGTGCCATAAAACTGAGCCAAGAAACAATTTGGCCGTAATGTTTCCTACTAATTGCAAGGATTTTTCTTTACTTCCCATTAATTTGCATTACATTTCATTTAGTTCTATAGTATAACTATGTCAACTTTATCAGCATTTAGCTTTTCTTTGCATGTCAAACTTCGTTTGTTATTTATTTAGACAACAAATATTTAGCCGGAAAAATCGAACCAACAAACGAAACAACTTGTGGCATGGTTGTGGGGGGTAACAACAGGAACTACTTCCTTACTACTTACTTACTTGCTACTTTTCGACCCACCGCCCACCAAATTAGTTTTACCTACTTCCGCAAATCTTGAAATCGATTCGCATTTGCAATTCCTGGAACGAA